>JABFOV010003032.1:0-17696 GCA_022817685.1 Aradophagus sp. ZL-2020 | reverse complement strand
CTCGTACATCTGCGTCGTCTACCGGTCGCACACACACGCGGCCGCCGCTCCGGCAAGCGCGCGCGACCCGCGCGGGGTGCTACAGGCAGGCCCCCCCCCCAGCCCCGCGCCCGAGAGTCCCGGCGAGCGGGACTTCCGTCCACCTCCCCCCCCTGATCCCCGCCCCCGGCCCGTTCCCCCCCCCCGCGCCCCCCCCCCCCCCCCCCTCCACCCGGCTCCTCGGCATTTCGCCACTTTGTCGTCGCGCTCGCCGTTTACATTCCTCTCCTTAAGGTACTGTCCCCCCTCGCCCTGCTAAGGTACGCTTGTCCTTCGACTCTGTTCGTTAACCCGCTCGAACAACCCCCGCGACTTTTTGACTTTTTGGGTTCAATACCTCCCGCGGCGCGTCAACCCTCCGGGCCAGAACAATTATCCGCCCCCGACTTCTTTTCTTCGTTGGGTTTCATTTCACGAGGCTTCGAGCGGCGGTTGATTTGTCGAAAGAATCGGGACGACGATTTGGTGGTAAAATGGGTGTGATTGGTTTCGGATAATCGGATGATCGGTTTCAAATAATTTGGGGTAGTAACGTTATTGGTGTGAATATTGAAAAAATATTGATTATTGTTAGGTCTTCTAGGAATAGAATTTTTATTTATATATAATGCAGTAATATAATGCAAATTTGTTATAACTAATTGTCGATTATTGTTTACGAATATGGTAACGTAACTGTAACTTTAATTAGTAATTACTTTAAAGTATACAATTTCATTTTGTTGTATGCGATGACAAAGTAAATAATAAAATTAATAATTGTTTATTTATTGAATTACATTTAGAATGAATTACATAAAAATTATTAATCGCTTTCACCAAAATAAGTCTAATAAAAAAAATGCGAGGAATGAAATTATTGATGTCTGATCATATCTAATTGTCTCCAGTTACATAATCTAATTAAATTCGAAGTAGGGTTCAATCGAGGCAGAAACAAATCAATTTGCTGAAAAATTGAATGAAATGTGATGTTACTTGTATTGATTTCAAGTGCTCAGGGTAATTTTTTTTTTCATTTGTTACTATTTTCATTTCTTCGAATACTCTTTTTTATTAAGTTATATAGAATTTCAAATGATAAAGGATTGTCTAATTTCTTTATTAAATTTTGTATTATAACTCGAGCGTACGGATAAGAGGGAAGTCAAATAAGTTTCATCGACGAAATTATTACGATTCGATTGATATTAATCAATAGATACTATTTATTAAATACGAAACATTTTTAATGATAAGGAGAAATATATTTGGACATTTTTTGTATTATAGCACCTGGATTTTTTATTCTAAATGTTCAATATAAACCATTAATGTTTTTATTTTAAAAAAGAAAAAAAAACATAATTCATTTTTTAATATTTTTCCAAACGATGACATTTAGGAAAGCTATCAAAAAATGTTTTTCTTATTAGATTATATGAATTAAGAAAAACAGTTTTAAAAACAAACACTCAATTATTTTTTGAGAATAATTAATATGAAGTGGATATTTAAAATGAATATTTGAATGTGATTCTAATTAGTAAAATTAACAGCTATATTTTCTTTTCAATAATAAATTTTACCTTCAACAAAATCATAAAGTATAAAGCATGTCGATAATGAAGAAATGCAAAACCCTTTGATATATTATCGATCTTCAATCGGTTCATGCAAAGTAGTTTCAAATGTGTGGCGGCAAATTCAAAATCGTTCGCGAGTTATCATATCATAAAGCTCACCCATATATTGCAATTAAATAATACTGACAATCCTCACCCAACGCAACACTCTCAAAATAACAAGTTCAACGCAAACTAAATAACTGTAAATTTTATTCAACATTCGATTCAGTCAATTTAAGATTTTGAAATCAAATAACAAACGCAAAAATACCATAAAAATTTGAGCGACTACAATTGTAAGTTAATTTGAAATCTTCTTTTTTTTTCTTTTCCCATTTAAGCTCACAATTTTCCACTTTTTTTCGATTGCAGGTTGTGCAACCTGAAAATATAAATTATAAATAATTGAGCCGAGTATTACTGGCGCAATCACGGGAAACGACAGGATTCCTCGGTCCATAATATAACAGCTTTCTCCCCACTCGATTTTGTCAACTCCCTACCACGCTTGGCAACTTCGCTTTCTAACTTGTACTAAAGACGGATTCCCTTTCGAAAGACGACTGTTAATCGTCAGTCGCGCAAAGTGTCCAGTATCACCTGTTCAACATGTCACCGGCTTCTGTTGTTTTCCTCGCCATCGCACTTTTTGGTCACACCGTAAGTTAAATTCAAACAAAATATTTATGGATTATTTACAGCAATATTATTATTAAATATTAATTATTTTTATTCTTATATTTTGATTATATCATTATTATATATCGATTATTTAATTCAATCATTGCGAAACCATTTGTCATATTTGATTTTCAAAACTTTTTATACTCTGAAATATTAATGTTCTGAATTTTACTTAAAACGAAAATGAGGAAAATATTTCTGTGCACTTTTGTTTAATATAATAATTTGTTCCTACGAATTTCAATAGAAGTTTCAGAATTAAAATAATAAAAAGTGCAAAAAAACGTATAAAAATATAATTGTTTTGATTAAAAAATATTATATAATGAAGTTTCTACAAATTTTTATTCATTACATTCATAAATTTGAAAACCTTACACTGAGCTGAAACAACACAATTACAAAAAATTTTGTTCATCTTTAAAAAACCAAATTATAATCGTGTTGAGTAAACTTTCGTTGCATTAACCATTTATCATTCTGAGTGATAAATTTAAATAATTGTTCAACACTTAACCGCGTTTTTGTATCAACAAAAATTTAAAAATTATTAGTCATAAAAATACTGAAAACGTAATAAAATATATCATATTTCATTATAAAATTGCCATTTAATTTTTTATGTTCATGTTTTATGAATGTCGAATGAACAATAAAAGTAGAGACGGTGAGAATTTTAATAAGTATTATTTTTCATCTGAATTTATTACACAAAAAAAGTTGATTTGATATTATAATATATTCTAAACAAAACTTTTACGATCCGAATGATAAATTTAAATACATCAATTATCATAAATTATTGCTCTAAACCATTCAAAAAGAGAACTAGAAATTCGTTCTCTCATTTATTTAAAGATGTAGTTAAGTGTATAAAATAATATCTGTTATACTTTATAAGTTATATTTTTTAATATTCATTAAAATATTCATTTGTTAAAAAACAACATACATCACACTCTTACAAAATCTGATATGATACAATGTTATGCTCATTATTTTCATCACGCGCATATATAACAACGATAAAAAATGATTCCGTGCTTACTCTGATAAGTATCATAATTTGCAAGAACGTCGACGATTTATATGAAAACAGAAAAAAAACAACATTCAATAACAAAAGAGAACAATTTTAGTTTCCGCCTCTTTATTTCATACATCTCATGTTTATCCTCCATCTAATCCGGGATTTATATGAAATTGCAAATTTCCGTTTTTGAAAATTGCATTGACTTAATCATTTTACGTAATATTCTTTTTATTGAAATTAAAAACAATAATAAAAATGCATTACATTTTTATTATTATTCAAAATATTGCTTTACCGTACAATTTAAACTTACAATAATAACTACAATAATAAACAAAAACTCAGCGAAAAAAGATTGTTACTGATATTTGGCTAATTACTAAAATTAACTTCAACTTGAAAATATCACAGCTGGAAATAAAGCCGAACAAAGAATATGACAGGCACAGTAAATGTTTTCCAATTAGCAAGTTTTCGATTTTCACACAAAAAAAATGCGCACTTATTAAAAAGGCGTCGCAAAGTTAGTCATACACGCGCAAGTTTCGCAATAGCGTTTAATCTGTTCGTATTTGTTGTACGTTTTAATACAGGTCCTTAATTGGCGTTTTATTGCAGATTACGGCGTGCGACCAGTCGAAAAAAACTGTCGTCAACGTTGACCTTTATTACGAATCGCTATGCCGGGACAGCATGAATTTCGTTTCCACTCAATTGGTTCCGAATTACGACGTCTTGAAGGATCATCTGAAGATCAATTTTGTACCCTTCGGAAAATCCACGGTAAATAATCGTCGATGAAATTAATGTCAGAGAACGTCTATGGAAAATTCAATCACAATGCTTTTCATTTCAGAAAATCAATTATTTCATTTGTTCAAATTATAAATAAAAAAGACACTTAGGTCATTCTGTCCTTTATTAAAAGTAAAATAAAAAAAACTTATGCTAATATTAAAATCAATTTTAAAAGTTAAATAAAAGAATAATTTATATACATAGTTTTAATCTAGAAACAACCATACGGGTCTAACAGACCCGAACGATATAGCAATCACACGATGTTTATTTCTCTTTGCTTTTATTTGTAATTTTCAAATTTCGTGCAGAAATTAAAATTTGTGTATCCATTTACAGTACAAAAAGCGCGACAACGAAGATCAATTTGATTTCACTTGTCATCATGGCCCAGGCGAATGTTTTGGAAACAAGGCCCAGTCCTGTGCTATACAAATAATCAGCGCGAACAACGCAACATCCGAAGCCGATCGCCAAAAACAAACGGTTGATTTTGTCGGATGTATAGTGTCAAGAAATCCTGTGGAATCCGTTAAACAAGTAATATTTTTTTAATAGTAATTATTGACAAAATCATTATTTAGGGTAAAAATTATTATCAATATTGGCTAAAAATATTTTTAAAAAAATCGTTACTAATTAATTGTATAACTTGTTTTAAAATTGCTGTTAATTAACATTTTACCTTTGCGTTAATTAGTGCGCTCAAGAAGCTAAACTCAATGACGCCCAAACGAACGAAATACTAGCTTGTTCGGAATCGACAACGGGTGACCTGTTGCTGATAAAAAATGGAGAAAAAACTGCAAACCTGAATCCAAGCCTTTCGTTTGTTCCGACCGTTGTAATTAACAACGTAAGTATTTGAAAATATGATCTGTAAATATTTGTCGTTTTTAAAATGCTGCATAATAAATTTTAAGAATTGAAAATAAATGGCAACTGGAATCGCATCGTCTTCTTATTACTTTAAGAGTTTCAAGATACTTTAATAATGGAAATTAAATACATTTTCAAATGACGCGGTATTAATTTCAACAATTTATTCAATTAAATATTTTTATAGGCATATTCCAAGGAGAATCAGGCGACGGCCCTCCAAGGTTTTCGTCAGCTCATCTGCAGTTACCTCACCGATGATTGCGACGTGTCTGGTATTTGCGAAACAGGCCATTAAGTGAGACAAGAATTCATTTTTCCCCTCAAAAAAAAACAAAAAAAAAAAAAACAATGATAAAAAATAAGAGAAAAAGAAAAGAACGACAAATATTTCTTGCAAACATAGCTGAACAGTTTCAGGTTGAGTCCATATTAGATATAAGTACTTGTACTGTATATAATCAATTCAATAGAAAATAAATAAACAAAAGTGTATAAAACTTATTAATTTCAGGAAGAATACTTTGCATTGGTAATTTCAAAATTCGCAAAATATTTATTAATTAATCAGTACTAGTTTAGAACTTAAAATTATATTTAACTTAAATTTAAATCTCAATTATTTTTAAAATAAAATTATTATTATGAATTTGACGCTGAAGGAAGGGTTTTGTTAATGAAATAAAAGAATCAGTAATTTTTTTTTATATTTCATTTGAATTTTACACCACGTAACTTACAAAAAATGCTTAATATTAAATTGTATTAATATTTTGTACTTCTTTACTCTTTTATCACACAAAATATTTTCAGTTAAGAGTCATTATAAATATTGTCGTTTAATGAAAATGAAATCGGCCTTGTATGTGCACTATTATTAATTGATATATAATTTATTGATTTTTATTTAAACAGTATTTTCATCAATATTATTAGCAATAGATCACAAGCAATTTTATGAGCATTATTTAGAATAGACATAAACTGTCTGTTCTAAAGGATATCAAAACTTAACAATGTATCACAGAATGCCTGACAAAACAAGTACAAATTCTCGTTAATGTTTTCATTCGTTTTTACCACTTTTTATCACCAAAATAATGGTTTGCGTACTTAATAATTGCTAGTACTGTGCAAATTCATACAAATCATGCGCTAATACAAATTGATTGTTCAAGATCCTTCATATCCAAAAACGTTGACTGAATATTGAAATCAAAATCTTGGAATCCGTCAATTTCATCGTTGATTTTGAAACCTGAAATCAAATTTAGTACAATTAATTTAAGTATTTATTTTAAAAGCATATGTGTTGAATTGTCAAATCAGTGATTTATATATCAATATACATTTATTTATTCATCGCACGACGTTTGTGTTCAAACACTTCTAAACTGACAACTAAAAAGGAAATTAATCCCCATTATAGAACTCGCCATGGGGCAAACTATTACCTCCTCTAAGTTTTACGACAAGGAAAAAAAAACGAAAAGAGTGTAATTCCCGTTACCCTTTTTATAGTATTCACTTGACCGAATTTTACTTTCTATTTATTATCCTTAAATAGATTAATCTCAGTCAAAAATAGAAGGCTCATAATTTTGTCGTCATGATACGTGTGCTCGAGATGATAAAAATACTCACCCAATATATCATCGAAGAATGTGACGTTTTCGTAAGGGTGAAATTCTTCTTGTGAATAAAATGCCGCATTATCAGCAGACGAGTTTAACTGCGGAATGTTTGATAACATTGTTTGATTTTCATAACTGTATTGATTTTGCACGGGAATTAAATGATCAGTGTCGTGTACAGGTGCAGTATTTGGGGGGAGAACTGAAGACAAATCCGTGTGATTCTTTACGTGTTTTCGTAGACTGGATGGATCAGTGTAACGTTTACCACAACCTGCTATTTGACACGCGTATGGTCTCTGTAAATAAAAAAGTAAGTTTGTATGAATAGATTGTCCTTTTTTAATTTAAAATATTTAATTACATCGGTACATTGTATTGATTTCATTATGTTTTAATCAAATTTTATAAGTCCTTACAGGAACTGAAATTAGACATATTTTTAATTTATCTATATTGAACATTATAATATTAAAATAAAGCAAGTAATTTTCGCACCCATACAGTTTCACGGGTTCACGGGTCACGGGTTCACGGTCTCGGGTTTCAGATATCACGGGTGTAGGGTATGGGTGCGAAAATAACCCGCTTCAAAATAATCAATCAATCTTACAGCGTCATAGTGAGTTCTTTGATGTTTAGCTCTATCGCTACTATTGCTGAAAGCTTTGAAGCAGCCCTTGTGTTGACAAGCATATGGTCGTTCTCCCGTATGTGATCTCTGGTGAATTTTCAGATTTTCCAGTCGAGAAAAAGCTTTGTTACATCCAGGGAACTGTAGGTACAAATAACATTATTTTTAATTTTCATTTGTTTTACTACATAACTGAATTTTTAATTCTGTTTTTTATAATTAATATTAAATTGTAATTTAACATTTACTATAATCAATTATAAAAACATTGAATCGCAAATCATTTTTATTATTTTATATACTATACTATTAAATAGAAGACTGTAAAATAAAATAACCGTTTCAATGTAATGTCAACTTACCAAACATTTATTTGGTTTTTCACCACTGTGTACTCGCATGTGGATTAATAATTTATATCTTGCATTAAAAGGTCTCAGTCTCGAACAGCCTTCCCAAAAACAAGCATATTCGGTTGATTCCGAGTCTCTATTATCCTTGTCTTGGAACTTCTGACTTCGTTTCATCGAGGCGGATTCCGAAATATGTCTCTTCTCAATATGCCGAACTAATTCTTGTTGGTTGGAGAATACGAAACCACAATTTAACCAGCAGCAGTTGTAAGTACGTGGTGTCATAACTTCTACGAACGAAGTTTCTAAATTGCATTGCAAATAATTCGTATATTAATTACACTAGTCTATTTTAAATTTTTTATAATGGAAATAAAACTGATCAAAGTCGATCGGACACAATTAAATACGACTTTTCGATACGATCAATCAATTCTGATCAGATTTTTTTCGCTGAATAATGAAGTTTAAAGACGTTCTTACCACATATTTTTTCGCTTCGACTTTCTACTTTCGGCTCATCTATTTGCGAAACAAATTGCTTAAGTTTCCGTTTCATCATAATATTTTTTCTAAGAATCATATTGACTTTGTTATCGGGATCCTTCTTCTCCAATTTAATGTTGCAAAGACCACTCAAATCAGACTTCTTCCTCGATTTAACCAAATGCCCAATAGGATAATGACCTTGATCGCTAACATAATCCTGAAGATTCGGCGAATCATCAGGCGATTCACTGAAAACTGGTTCCAGTTTGATCAAAGAAGTAGGGTCGCATCTGACAGTGTTGAGATTGAAGTTCTCCATTTGCAACTGGTCTTTTGATACAAAGTTGGCATAATTGGCAGCATCGTCAGGAAACGCATCGTAATATAAGTTATTTTCCCAGCACAAATAGTAATTAGGATCAGAATGTTGTGGTAAAGAAAATGCAGTATCAATTGGAGTCAAAGGTTGTTCTTGGATGTAATTGGAGTAATGTTCCATTGATAAATTGTCGTTTGATAGGTCACCGATTGATTGGATTTCCACTTGATTTGAAGACCAGAATGGTGAAGATGAATCACTTTCAACACTGCTTGGTGAAGGAGGTACACTTGATGTAGATGAGTTATCAGATGATCCTTGGAAAGACGTTTCCCATTGGTTCCAGTCAATTTGGTTGATTGAGTAATCATTGTTAATATTAAACTGATCATACTCGGTGGACGGTGATGAAAATAGCGATTCTATATCGTAAATTAGATGACTATCTTCTAAATACATTTTGACCTGAAATCAAAAGTAATTTTTGTAGATTAAACAAAATTAACAAATGACATGTAAATGAAATGTACTACTAATTCCTAATAAATCAAAATTTATAAAACAAAATTTATAAAAATCTAAAACAAAGTCAAAATTGTCTTGTGCATCGAAATCGAACTATTTCAAATCAA
The DNA here is from genome assembly GCA_022817685.1 of Aradophagus sp. ZL-2020. NCBI lineage: Eukaryota > Metazoa > Arthropoda > Insecta > Hymenoptera > Scelionidae > Aradophagus > Aradophagus sp. ZL-2020. Next base: position 8,595 of record JABFOV010003032.1, on the reverse strand, counting down.
AGAATGTATAAGATTTTAATTACCTGGTAGCTTTTCAACGGACTTCAAGATTCGAGATTAGGAAATGTTATCTTAAACTCAAATTAACCGAAGGCACTTGACCCAAAACAAACTTGGTCCTTCGAGACGCGTGTCTTGTCACTCGTAGATGTCGAAACGTTAGAGCTAATGCAAGTAAACTGACCCAAGATAAGATATGCGTGTGCTTCCTCACTTTTTGAACTAGACGTCCTTAGCCCCCACCACAAGATTTTGGGACTCGTGGTACGCTTCCTCGGAGCGATGCGCCGCCCATTCGCGTGGCTTTTTCGAACGCGTGGGTTTTTCGGTGCAGCGAGAAATTGAGACGAGAAAGAAGTGCGTTAGGTACACGTGGGTCCGCGTGACTGTTGGGGTCGTTACCACATGTGCGCGTCTTGGCTACGGTTTTTTCAGCAATTATAGTTCATGCACCCCGCGGCCAACGAAATATAAAGCGTGAACGCATCGATGTCAAAGTGAAATTTAATTTATTTATTTTAATTGGAACAATAAACAATTTAGGAAACTTTAATAACAATCAATTGCAATAATTAACAACAACTAATAATTTAAACAAAATTATGATCAATAACAAAAAATTAACGTGTCACTTGCAGCGTAGCCTGTTATTATTATTCTGACAAAATACTTTTTCATTTTTATGTATTTTAGGTATGTTTAGATTATAAGTTTACAAGCGGGTCTGACAGACCCAAATTTAAATTTAAACTAATAAAAATTGAAATTGTCCAGAGGAAACAAAATTTTGATATCATAAACTCTATTTGCATTGCAGCAACAAACGTATTTCAAAATACCAGATCGAAAATGCTTTCCAAATTTTTACCTCCGTCATTTTTACCTTCACCATTTACCCCGCTTGACCCTCATTAGCATTCTAATATTTTGCGCACATGTTACACACTCCATGTTCAGTTCCAAAATATTTAAATTCCATCAATCAAAGAATGTTAAATGACCGTACACTTTTCGAAAAAGGAAGTAAAACATCCGGACTGAATTTTCGACTCGATTAAACCGTGAAGAAATTGTTTATGCAGCGTCCCATTGCGCCGACGTCAGTGACCCAGTGTCGACTTTCACGTCGGGCCCATTTTTCTCCCCCGAGCAAGTGGTCCAATTCTGCCGATATCAACTTTATTATTACAAATCCTTGGCCGCTACAAATCACAACCGTTGTCGAGTAATCGAACACTTCGGGAAATCGTGATTAACGACTGTTTCCCGACGAGGATACGGAGTGTAAGGTGACGCCATTTATTTTCTTAATTAGCCATCGACTCGGGGGTGTTAATGTTCAGGAGGCCTCGAGTGCTTGGGGCCAGATCGTGGGAAAACACGAGACTTAAAATTTCTTAGTTTGACGGGGTTCATCGTTTTTTACTTGGACAGTTCAATGCAGTTTCGGTAAGATTTTTTAAGTTTATAATCATCATTCAAGTAGATGCATGGGTCTCACAGACCCGAATTACAAAAATGATGAAATACCATTTATATATGTGTATAAAATTTACATGTACAGTTGGAATTTTTATTATCAAGGGAAAAGTAACATTTTCCATGATTTATTCATCGCATCTTCGTGTTTCAAATACATTAATATCGTAAATTAAAATGACTTTAGGTTGATAATTTATATTAATTAATTTTGATAACACGTCAATATCCTTATTTTAAATTAAAAAAAATTTTAATTTAAACGTATTTGGGGGGTCATAACCCCCGACAGTGAAATCCGCGCCTGTGTAGAGTTCTGATAAATATGCGCCCAGCTGGAACACACGCGTCATTCGTCAGTGAAAAAAAAAAAAAAAAAATTCACACATTGCACATCACAATGCAACGTGCCGCGTACTTCGACAACAACTTTTTGCGGGCCCTTTTAACGCCTTCCAAACTTTTTTTTTTTATTTTTAGTTTCACTTTGAAGATCTTGACAATCAGAAATAAATGATAACTTAATTAAAGTTACTTCAAGAAACTTTACTTAAATATTATTGTTGTTTCCTTATCAAATGAATTTATTTTCATTGTAAATGTCATCTTTGCTGCTGAAATGATAAATGTCAACCTAAAATAATATTTTTTAGTGTGCACAATAAGATGTTAATTACACCAGTGTCAATCTTAAATCTGGAGAGGGTCAATTTTTCACCGTCTGCGTAAAACAAAGAGAAACTTTCGCGCCATCGGAATTTGTAACAGACAAGCTTATTAAGTTCTTCTTGAATGCTTGCGTTCTTGCGTGTGAAAATCTGAAATTTCAATAATCAACTAACGACGTCACACACGTTTAAAGGCCATTAATCATACTAAACAGTTTGTACTTCTCGATTTACAGTGTTTTGGAAATAAGAGATCGTGTACAAGTGGTTCCTCGGACAAGATGGGAACTAACGCGAGATACTTTTTCTAGACACATTTTAACATATTTTAATTATGTCTTCAATTATATGTAAAAAAAAAACTATCTTTTGTTTGAAATTTCAGATGAAACCGCAGGAAAATATACTTTTTTAAAAGAAAAAGAAAAGCAATTAACAAATTAGTTATCTGTACTGCGTAAAATAATTTAGTAAATATTTGTATTTTTTAATCGATTTAGCATTTAATTTAATTTAAATAACATATCTCTTATCATGAATTATCTATATATGACGAAAATGAATATATATGTAATTTACATAATATGCATACATCATCAAACAAATTCTCATAAAGAACATCTTAAAATGCTTGAAAAAACTTTAATAAATAAAAAAAAAAAACAATGTATAACAAATAGTTGGAGTTAATGTCTACGAAAACAACTCATAATATTTTTGGTCGTGTAAGTCACGTAAAACGATTTCTCATGTACGGAAACTGTCACAGAAGATTCCCAGAGAAATTTATGTAAAAAGACACTTCTCGTACAAGTCGCTCAACCAAAAAATGTAAAAACCTTCCATCTATTTGAACAAACATTAGAAGCTATATTTTATCCTATTTATAATTACTTCTATACGTATAAAAAATGACTGTTTTTATTACAATTTGGTAAATTTGAAAGTTATTCTAAATTTGAATACATTTGCTTAAATACAAAAACATTTTGTTCTTTTTTTAATTCACCTATTTTTATAAAAAAAATTATTAAAGTAATAAAAAATACCAAAATCTTTTACTTTACTAACAGATCTTTCATACTTTGTCAAAAATTGTTATCTTATATAAAATTGTTCTTCAGTTTCTTCAATATCAAAAGAAATGACAACACAATTGCAATGCATGGTGTGTTATTAAAAGATTAAAGGCTGTAATCATCGAATTATTTTATGCAAAGAAAAAATGATTTGATAAAAAAGTGAAATTATCTGTGACAAGTGCCTCGAAAAAGAAGATGACAAGCATTACGGTAAGTTTGAAAACACATGCGTTGCAAGCACCCCGCAAGTTTAGTTATGTGATCCTTTATTTTATAAGAATGTGATCTACAAAAATCTAAACAATAAATGTCGTTTTGGTTCAGACAATTAAAAATTGACTTACAATTTATTACAAAATAAAAAAAACATTCATTCGAAACTTGTTCTTGGCATGTGAACATTTAGAATTAGTTTTGAGACGTTAATGACGAGTGATTGAAATTTAAAATCAATTTTACTCTGTTTCACTAAAAAAAAAAGAAAGTAAAAAACTTTCGTAAAATTTTCTCACACTTTAAGGCATGGGAAAAAGTAACATTTTAATTCTATTAATTACTATCATAATTAAAATATTATTTACATTTATATACGTTGTTTAAAATTAAAAAAAAAACTTTTTTTGATATCAAAATGACTCAGATAATCGAAGCAATAATGTTCGCGGTAAAATCCGAATAATCAACCTTCTTAAATGCACATTTGCACTTGTCTCATTCACTGTATGCAATCAGTTTATTGTGATACGTAGTGTGAGACGGTAGCATATTGAACGTGAAATAGTATGAAATGATGTTGCTAGAAATCTTAGGAATCATCATAATTATTATTGCAATTACTATATCTGTTATTATAGCTAGTATAATTATTGTTATAACTATTTTAACTGTTATTCATATACGTGTGAAATATGGAAGGATTGGCAAAATTACGGATCGTCTTCCTGGACCTCCTACGTTGCCAATATTAGGAAATGGTTTGGAATACATTAAAAGACACGGTATGAAGATAAATATTTTGATTTTCTATATTTATAATCATTTGTTATATGTGATATAAATTATTAAATGTTGTTCAATCAATGAAAACATTGATGAAGTGTATAAACTGACTTGCCACTGATATTTTTCAATTGCTGCCTCAGACTTTATTCATTGATAATGAGTGTCAGCGTTTTTTAATAAAAAAATAGTAACCTTTTCATACAAAGTTATCATTAGTATTAAGAATATTATAACAAAACGCGCTTTGAGCAAATTAGTTATTAAATTGTAATTTGAAAATATGTGAATTTTTAAAAAGTAATTATAAAAAGTGACTGTTGCAGTAAGAAAAAAATTAATATTTTCAAAGAACACGGACTTTTTTATATTTTTCAGCGGATATTTGGCCATTCGTATTAGAGAATAAAGCCAAGTATGGATATCTTCATAGAATATGGGCGATTACTTGCCCAATAATTACTATTTTACATCCAAATGATATTGAGGTACAGTTCAATTTTTATATTTCATTATTTATAATAAGTCAAATTGAATTAACATAAGTTTTACAACATAATACTAAATAATTTATGCACTGTTTATATAAAAATGATGTTTTCTAATAAAATAAAAACAATTTAGATAATTTTATCTAGTAATAAGCATATTGAAAAAAGTATCGTGTATGATTTTTTGCATCTTTGGCTAGGAACAGGTCTCCTTACAAGTAAAGGTAATAGTTCAAATATGTTATTATTTTTCTGCACTTATAAGTCAATATTTTGCAAACTTAATATTTTTTTTTAGTTTTCAAAAGAAACCATTTTTTAATCTTACATTTCCAAAGTGATGGGATATTAATTAATTGATATCAATAAATTGAATAAACAATTACAACCAAGACTGAAAAAAAATATAAATAAGACAATATAAGTTAATATACGTTTATTAGGAACAAAATGGCATCAGAGAAGAAAAATTTTGACACCGGCTTTTCATTTCAATATTTTGCAAAAGTATATGGAAGTGATCCTCGAACACGGAGCGAAAATGGTTGCTTCGAAAAAATCAGGAAACGAACCCGTTATTGTAGACATCGGAAAGTTTGTAACAAAATACACTCTAAGTACTATTTGTGGTAAGCAAAGTTTTATAAGTAGTGTTTGGTACATCATATTTTTTAAACTCTTAATATTTGTAAAAAATTCTAATCTTGCAAAGTTTAATAAGTAAATTTAAAATTTTAGAAACTGCTATGGGAACACCGCTTACGGATACTGATAATAAAACTCAAAAATATAGAGAAGCAGTTCTTTTGGTGGGCCAACAAGTAGCTAAAAGGTTGTTTAATCATGACATTCAAAACAGAAACAAAAGAATTTTTGATACTTAGCAAAATCATTGCATTTTTTTCTTACAGATTTATGACATTATTTGATATACCCGATTGGTTTTATTATAATTTTATACCGTCAGGTAGAAGGGAAAAGCGTTCGATACAAATGTTAAATGATTTCTCGTTGAAGGTAAGACATAAGATGATTTTGATTTTTCTTATTAAATTCAAATGTTACTAAAATACTTCTTTTTTATAACATTCAGATAATACGGGAGAGAAAATTGTACCATGAAAAAACGGACGGCAAATATTTGCTCGATGCCCAATCAATTGCATCAAAAGATAATGCAGAAAATGACGGTGCACACGTAAATTCAGCAAAATGTAATGTTATTTCAATTTTTTTAATCTAAACATCTAAATGAACATTTAAATGTGATGTTATTCTAACTAGTTTTTAATATTTCTTTCTACTGCAACAAAAAAAATATAAAACAAAGTATTACTTTCTTTAGATAAAAAATTGTTTATAGTTACTTATTATATCAAATAAAATATAAAATATGTAATTTTGTCTTTGTAGTTAAGAAAAAGAGATTAGCGATGCTCGACCTCTTAATAACTGCAGAAAAAGACGGACTTATCGATGACGTAGGCATTCTTGAGGAAGTTAATACTTTTATTTTTGAAGTACGAAAAAGTTCTTTTTAATTAAATAAATAATTGAATTCACCATAAATAATAAAATTTTATATGAAAATTTCTTCCAGGGTAACGATACAACATCAGCAGGACTTACGTACATTTTGCAGTTATTATCTGAATTTGTCGATGCTCAAGTAAGTGGCAGTACGTAATAATACTATGCTTTTAAGAATGTACTGTAGTTTATAAAAAACGTTTTGCACACGATTAAATAATTATATTTCTTTTTCAATTGGGAGAACAAATTCTGGAATAATATAAACAGTTGAACTTTTTTATCAGCAAAAGGCAAGAGAAGAAATAGATGAAGTTTGGAAAACGTGCAATGGGAAATTTACTATTGCAGATATCAATAAATTATCATACTTAGAAAGATGTATCAAAGAATCCCTCAGGCTATTTCCAAGTGTCCCATACGTATCACGCTATTTAAACGAAGACTTGCAGCTGAGTACTTGATTTTCTGATTTTGAATACTTATATCATTATTTAATAATTAATTATTCATTAATAATTAATTTATTAATTATTTATTCGATTGGAATATAAATAATTGTGTCGTATGACAACGTAAGCGACACTGATATACAAAATTATAAATGATTTCAGGCAACGATTTGCTACCAAAAGGAGCATGTATTCAAATAATGATTTACGTTTTGCATCGGGATCCACAATTTTGGTCTAATCCCGATAAGTTTGATCCGGACAGGTTTTTGCCAGAAAATAGTGTAGGTCGCCATCCCTTTTCCTACATTCCTTTTAGTGCAGGTCCACGAAATTGCATTGGTAAGTTTATTTAATTTATAAAAAAAGAAATTTATGTTCGAATTGTTGTCTACGTCAAATTTAAAACGAAAAATTTCAGGACAAAAATTTGCAATGTTGGAAATGAAAACAATTTGTGCATACTTACTGCACAATTTCCGATTGGAGGCGCAACGATCTTGCATGGAACATTTAGAAATAAAGCCAGATTTGGTTATGAGATCGTTTAAGCCATATTTTGTAAAATTAATTCCTATAAATAATAAATTACCATAAATTTTTAAAAGAATACAGTAAATCAAATTAATGACAAAGGTTTAAGTGTACTGTTTTAACATTAATGTATCGCATATATATTAAATATATATTAATAGTTTTTAACATTATAGTTTTAATATATTATGTTCCCGAAACATAAATTATCAACAATTTGTTTCACGAAATACAACAATTATAAGTCATAAAATTTATCGCGTTTGCATAAATTCTATAAAAACATTCCTGATCACAACTATGCACCTAGACACAGTTAACATGATTAAGCTTAACATTAATGTAATTCTAATTCAACACTCTTAGATTTAAATTAATTTTTTGTTTAATTTGTGTCAACTTTACATAAGCATAAGACTTGTTCTGTCAGGAATTGTTCTACAAAAAATGAATGCAAAACTACATAAATATAAAACATTAATTTAATTAAAGCTGAATTATTTGAGCAATAATTTTGAACTTGTAATCATTTGTTATTAATTATAATTTTTGAATTTAATATCACTTTGCATTAAATTCAGAAACATTTTTCACAACGAAAATGATTGAAAAAATTGTAAGTGTGGCCAATTTTACAACTTACAATTTTTAACTTCAAACATGAAGTATGAAAACATAAAACGTCGTTTGCAATGACGTAATAGAAACGATGCAGATAAACGCAATAGCAACTTTACTAGTACAGCCTCTAATACTTTCTAAATGCATATAGTAACCTCCTTCCCCGGGTATACAATCAGTCTGACGTTTTGCGTGGTCTAGGATAGTTGCAAAATTACATTACCTCTAATTAAAATTATAGATTTTTATGTGCATTTTTGTCAATAAAATATTATAAATGTGGTTAGAAATATTAGTAATTATTATTAGTCTTTTGACTGTCATTCATATACACATAAGATGGAGAAGGACTGGGAGAATTTGCGATCTGTTACCTGGACCGCCTACATTTCCAATATTTGGGAACTGTCTGGAATTCATCGGGAAAGATGGTGAAGTAACTTAAAGTACCTTAACTTACTGCTACAAAGAACTCGTCGATTGAAAATCTCCATTCTTTTTTTTTTTTTTTTTTTTTTTTTTTTTTTTTTTTGTTTTTTTTTTAAATTTTTTTTTTTTTTCTTTCCCCTTTTGGTTTTTTTTTTTTCCTTTTCAAGCTTCCAATTTTATTAACTCCAAAATTTTAAATCTTTTTATTTAATTTTTTTTTTAAATCAAAAAATTAAAATTCTCTTTTTACAAATTTTTTGATTTTTTTTTTTTAAAAATTATTTCTTTATTTTGTGGTATTTATTTTTTG
>JABFOV010003031.1:0-17693 GCA_022817685.1 Aradophagus sp. ZL-2020 | reverse complement strand
GCAAAGTTCGCGATGGTATGTAGGTGTTTAAGAAATTATTTAATGGTGGGCAATCAATTTCGCTATGAAGTATCTTGTATAAAAAAATGGCATCGTTTATCATACGTCTATGTTCCAGTGAGGTAATATCATGTCGTAAAGCGATAGGACAGTAGTTATGGTCAAAACGACTCATTGGTGTGCCGGATAAAAAAGCTAATTGTCGAAGAAATTTATGTTGTATTATTTCAAGTTTATAAGCCAGGGTAGTGTAAAAAGGGGACCAGATAGGAGATGCGTATTCAAGGACAGATCTAACAAGGGAATTGTATAAAATTTTATATGTTGAGGGTTGACAATGGTTGAAGTTGCGATTTAAGAGACCTAAGATTCTGTTTGCTTTGGAGGAAATATTAAGAATATGGTTATTAAAAGAACAATTAGCTGAAAATGTCACACCAAGATCGACGATGGCAGTGACTACGGTAAGCGATTCATCTCCAATGGCGTAGTTAAAGTCATGTATTTTGCGGCGCAAGGAAAAACTGATTGTTTTACATTTATCAGTGTTAAGGTCCATTGAGTTAGTACTACACCACTTAACCACCTCATCAAGGTCACTCTATAAATATTGCTGGGAAATCGGATCTAAGATATCCAGATAAAGTTTCGCATCGTCCGCAAACAGAAGGATCTCACTATGGCGGATGACTTGAGGCAGATCATTAATAAAAAGAAGAAACAAAAGAGGGCCAAGATGTGAACCTTGAGGGACGCCAGAGGGAGCCGAGGCCATAGGAGAGTAAAGTCCGTTTATTCTGACTTGAAAGAGTCTGTCAGTCAAATAGTCAGAAATCCATTTCAGTAGTGGTCCTGAAAAACCATAAGCTTCCAGCTTGTGAATTAGCAGTGAGTGTGGGACTTTGTCAAAGGCTTTGGCAAAATCCAGATAGATTATGAGGCACATTTTACATAAGTGATATAATAGTTGAAATGAAAACTCACGCAATTAACAAAACATGTATCTTTTACATCTTATTGTGAAATAAAAAGTTATTGAATTAACATTTGTTTTCAAAAAACAATTGAAACTATATATTATTTTACAAATATAAAGATAAGGGTTTGGGAATAGTTACCCTCTTTGAATCCTAATAATTGATTTCAAAATAGGTGCATGTTTCTATTCTAAAACTGATCGCTTTTGGTATAATTTTGTTAATACAAAAAAACATAAATTTTAACACAATTTTTCAGAAATAATTTTTATTTTTTTTGTAGTACATATATATATACATATCAATCAAATGATTTCCCTTAATAATAAATAATCCATACATATCTTATTCACATAAAACTATTTACGTTATATTTCGTATCTAGTGATTATAAAATATTTGCCATGTTTTTCTACGATCAAACAAGGTGGAACTTTGGGCAATAAAGACGCATTTATAATTAATGCTTTTTGGTCTCTTAGATCTACATGAAACGCATGGTAGTATGTGTTGTAAACAATAGTTTTGATTTTTTCTGCGTAAAAATAAACATTATTGTTACAATAGAATATCACTTTTAATTTACCAAAAAGAGGACCTGAATCAGTACATTGAATTAAAAAAATCGTTCCAGCAGTGAATGGTTTTCCAATAATCTCGACTTTTTTTAAAGTTGAAGCAGGACTATGTAAGTTAATATCTGATGGAAGAAGCCTTTGGAACCAAGATGTTGCATTTAATTCATCAATTGGTCCTAATAGTATGTCTCTAGTCATAGGAGGACACAATTCCGCTGAATAACATAGTTTCAACTGATGCTTGATTGCAACCGTTTTTGGTAGATTTTTGTTACAAGTTGTAGAAGAGGCAAAGTCTTTTAACTGTTTATTTTTTCTTTCGTATTTGAAAGCAGAAAAATGCACTAAAGGACCATTGAGCAACATTACTCGCGCATAGTGAACCCATATATGCATTTTTGGTTTCAGTTTACCAAAAAGCTGATAAAATGTGAAATTATATTCCTGGATGAGCTCAGTCAAATTTTCTATTCGACTACGAGTTAATCGAGGTGACATTATGACACCCAAAATTTGACTGAACATAAGATAAAGTTTCCAGTGTTGGTTGTCTTGCGGAATCAAATCACCTAATATGATACTTAAATATCTGGATAAGCAGAGCATCTCTGCTGCCGATTGTTTAACTTTTAATTTGTTTTTACCTGCTTCATTTCTACTATAGAAGAGTGGTCTAGGCTTATTGTGAATATCAATGTTGTTGTATGGAAAAGTTGCGATTTTATAATTAATTGTATCCGAAGTAAGCACTTTTGTCTGAATCGAATGTTGCAAAACATAACTAATAGTATATGCTGCTATTCCCTCACAAACATCGTGCATTATATCCACCGTTATATTTTGACAAATATGGAACTTATTGATTTGGTTGAAAACACATTTTTCAAAGATCCCTTTTGTAGGGAGTTTTTTAAGCAAATCTTGTTCATACGATTCAACTGTGCGAATGAGGCTTTCATTTTCAACTGTCATCTTTTGACAAAGCTCTTTTTCTGCGAAACAAATTCTGCAGAAGTGTTTGCCTGCGAAGCCTCTAGCGAATCCACAAATCCAGTTTAATCCCAGGTTATCACCCAAGATTAATACACATTCAAAATATACTGTTTGCTTCAATCCATTTATATTAATTTGTATTCCTTCTTTTGATAACTCATTCAAATCAGCAATAGTCATAGCAAATAATTTTTCATTACTGAATTTTTTCATGTATTTGGCTTGAAAAATTGTTGCAACAAATACATTGTCTAATTTTGCAGCAAGATGTGGTGGTATACAGGCTAGGGATACATATACTAATTTTTCTTCATATATTAATTTCATATATTAATTTTTCCTAATTTTTCTTCACCTCCATGACTCCCTAAGCAATTGCCACACTCAAATTCGTCAAAATAAAGTAGGTATAGTGGAAAGACAAGTTCGTTTGTATTTCTTGTGTATTTTTGTGACCACAATTCGCTTTGAATAATGTTATTGATTTGATTTTTGTCTTTGGATAATTCATCTGCGTATTCTTTCATTTGCTGTAATACTCCTGGTACTGAAAAAACTTTTTCAAACGTCTGTTTGAAAGGAATATGTGCAATATTAACAGATCTTTGTTGGATCTCAATTTGATTGTAACTTTTTATAACAAATACCTGCTCAGTGCCTATTGCGACAACGTTGGGTCTTACAAATAAACTTTCGTTCTCATACATTTGAAATCTTCGATGTTCGGTTGAGAATTTTCCAAATAAATCTTTATTGCGGTCAAAAATAAATGTAATTTGTGGATGAAGCGCACTATCTATTAATGATTTGAGTTGACTTTCGATAAGCGGAAATAATGAACAAGATACAAAATTATCTAGCAATGAAATAACATTTTCTACAGCTTGTCTACACATAAGTGGAATGTTATACAATGACAAAGTTAATTTTAAAATTTCTTTGTCTAATATATTTCTACTTATTTGCTCGAAATTTTCAATACGTCGCGTTTGTTCCATTTTTTATACGTTATTCAACTTTAACTTACAATAAGATTATTAATATTAAATTTAATAAACTTAATTTACTGAAAGTAAGAATCGCAATTTGTACGATTGATAAGATCAAATGGAATCAAATATTGCAATTGAAACTAGAGATCCTTTATCTTGTCAATGATTTCAGTAACTGTGGAGTAAGAACTAACATCCACAGCATTTAATCCTGATGTGACTTCATATAAAGAATCACCGAAAATAACATAAGCATAAGTTATCTGATCTAAAGTAGGTCCGCTAATTACGACAAATGGTTTTTCCTTCAACAAATGAGTGTTATGCAATTCCGTCACATATGTTTGTGCCGCTTGCAGCCGTTCCTTAATGTTATCAGTTTCCTGAAACCAAATTGTTTTTTTTTTTATTCTGTAATTTATATTTACTTATTTAAATTTTTAGTAAAAGATTACATTATTATCGCACAAGATCTTTTTTCCACTTCTCTACTCATGTCTCATATTAGATTTTTTACGAGAAAAAGAAATAGTAACATTAATCTCTATTCAAACTGTTCGAGAAGTGCGCATATGCAAACTTATGTCGTTTTTTTTTTTAAAGTATAAAGAAAATTTGTTTACAACAATAGGACGATAATAGAAAATAAAACAAAATAAAAATGGCACTTTTTTTCTTAATTGGTAGAAAGTACTATAATGACAATAGCATTTTTGTGGGATATTCAAAATATCATGAAGACTTCACAATATGTACCTTGATATGATATATAAAGGTGTTAAGAACTTCTGACTTTTCTGGATACCAAGTTTTCCTGCAGTTCGATTTTGCTGTTTGTTTCTGGATCCTTTTGAAAAGTAATGGTAACAGCATTAGGGCAACCAATGGTTCGTGATCTGAGCAAATAGAATAAAAGTAAGAGATTGATTACAATTTGTTTTCCAGTAAAACGACTACATTTGTATTACTTACGACTTCCAATAAGAGAGGCATTTTCTGTTAAGGCTTCTTTTAAGACTTTATCCATTCTTTTTTGTTTTGCATAATTGATAACTTTCTTCGCGATTGGTAACCAATTTTCAGTAAATAAATTGTCAGTCTTTGAATAAATGAGCTGAAAATCTGCGTTGATCTAAAAAAAGTACAAGTTTTTAAATAACGAGTAAAACTTAAGAGTAAAATGTATTAAAATTGGGAAAAAAAACTTACAAGTTTGTATCCTTTAGCGTGTGTAAGATTGGAAAGTGTCTGCAGGATTTTCTTTATTTCGCATTTCTGGTAAAGTTCAAACCTTTTCTCTTTGGCTGTTGCTACCCATTTGTTAATATATTCTTCGTCTAATATTGCTACAGGTATTTGAATTTCTTTAAAATCGTCAGTAATTAAATCTTCTAAAAAATTAAAAATAATCTGTTATATTTAGTTAAAAGTCGTACAAAATTAATTTGATGAAGAAGACAAACTGTCACAAATCTTAAATCAAGTTTTTTCATAAACTCATATCGTTTAGCTTTACTGAATCTCATGTAATCACTAACCGCGTTAAATTGTATTTATTTATTTGTTTAAACACATTACTTTAAAAATGAAAACATTACTTTAAAAATGAAACATTTACAAAAATAAATCTTCGAAATCTTTAATTCAATGTTTTAAATTGTAGAGCTTTACTTGAATTTATAGTGGTTATGATTCTGTATCTAAAATTAAAGGATTAAATAGAAAGTAATTATTAATATATAATTGTATATACCGATTTCAGAACTCTTCCTTTTTTGTGCTTTTTGCTTTAATTTGATTTCTCCTATTTTGATCGCATCTGAACGTATATTACTATAAGAGGATTCCAAAGCACCATGAGCATTTACATCTTTTCTTGGTCTTTCATAAAAACGGTCTTTGTTGATAGTCTTAAAAAGTTCTGCTGCACTTTGAGCAAGTTTGTCAAGTCTGTCAACACTTATACTGAAATATAAATAGAATTGTGTAAAATATTTTACTGAAATAATTTAACATTACAAAATAAAAATATTCTGCTAGAAAAATTTTGTAATTATTGTATATTGTAATTATTCTATGAAAATTTATTAATTTTAGTAATTTATGCTAACGTTTTTTCAAATATTTACTAACTTGTATGATCCAGTACGTTTTATTTCATCATAAATGAGAATTCTTGCAACTTTATGAATTGAAAACACAGATTTTCCTGTTTCAACCGTGTTATGATTGTTTGTTTTGGAGCGAATCTCAAAGTCGTAGGCTTTCAGCAAAAAATTACCTTCACCACAACCCATCAATACTTGATAAACGTAATTTTGATTTTGGTCGTATGGCAAATCTAAAAAATTATTGATTTGAATTAATTATAATAATAATATATAAATAAATAAAAAACTATAATGACAAACCATATATTTTGTTGTTTGTTTTATATCTCTATTTAATCTATCTACATCTACCCATTTAAAAATATTTAGATGGAAGTTAATTGCGCAATAGTTAATTTATTTCATATATCCAATATGTGAAACCATCTAATTTGGCTACCGTAGAATTCAATTTAATTTTTCATTCAACTTTACATATTTTATTTACATTAGTATGTTCAATTTATTTGCAGTTTTTTATTATGTGTAAAAAGCTAATAAAAAACTGACTAATACCTTGTGGCGTTTCTACACCTTGTATACTTTGAGATGATAAATTTTTTGCAATTCCACTTTTTAAAGGCTGAGAAGCAACGTCTTCAAACTCACAAAATTCATTATTTTGTTGTTGATCTCTTAACTTCAATTTATCTTGAAATTGTCTCCACTGCTGTTGCTGAAAAGCTAATTGATTTTCATTAACAAAAAAATATTCATGGTTATACTCATTTCTAAATTGGTCGTAATTTGATGGTGACAGTGGATAGGATGGGATAGACGAAGGATGGTGATTGGATATGACCTGGACTCCTGAAGTCCCAACTGAACTTGATGGAACAGATGTTAAATTTATATAAGTTTTTTCATAACTCATGTTATAAATCTGTAAACAATATATTTACAAAAATATTTTATTTTATTATGACCGTTATTAATTAAGAATTAAGATTAATCATATTTTTTAGAAATTACATTAGAAATTAACCCAAGAATATAAAATTATTCAAATCAGAAATATATATATATATACAACAAATGTTAATAAACAAAAACATTAATTAATTACTTTATTACATCAATTATTAATAAAATTGTTTATGTATTATTTTAATTCAGACAAAAAAATTGATTGAATGACTCTACAAAATTTGTTGAAGAAAAATTCAATTTTTATGTGATAAAGTATACAAATTTTACAAAGATTTTTATTATTGTTTATGAAAGGAAATGTTAGAAACTTACATAAAAAATTATTATAATTGATCATTTTGTAATTTTTTATGCAATGTGATTAATTCATTATACACCTATCATTTAAGTTTGATTTGTTTACATTCATGTAACCTATGAATAAAAGATATAAGGATTTAATACTTACTGTTAGTTTTAGTTCAATTTTGTGTCAAGACTCAAACAACTGTAATGTACAACTGTGATATTAAAATGAACGAACAAAACTTTAGTTTTAAACAATAACTGTGTACCGGCGTCAGTAATTTACATGCTAGGTGTCAATGCGCGCACGACCTAGCAGAAAACAATTGCATGTTGGCGATCGCGTCGACGCGTTGTGTGAACGTTGCCAACCAATCAAAGATAAAATTAATATAAGTTACATGAAAACACCTGAAAGTCAGCTGGGGGCCAAGTAAACTGTACCCGTCACGTATCATATGTTTTTCACATTACGACGGATGTATTTATTCTTTTACTTTATGTTCAAAATAAATGTTCTTCATGTTTTTTTTACATGAGAATCTTTTAGCTAAAAATTAAATATTTTTATGTAACGATAAAACGATAAATGTAAGTGATAGATACATGATGAATTATCAAGTGAAAAAACTATGATTTTTCGTTCCGTGCACACAATTTAATCACCTCATAAGGGCCTAGGTATTTGAATGCGAGCTTGAGTCCTGGTCCCATCTGCGTTCGCCGAACTGCCACCAAGTTGCCAACTCGATACTCCCAAGGATTACGCCTCTTCCTATCGTAGCCACGACGGTTTTCTGCTTGTAGCTTGGAGATCTGTTCCGCTGCTTCTTTTCGCAACTCGTCGCGTTCTTGACTGAATACGTCGATCATTTCTTCATAGAATTGCTGCGCCGTACCTCCCAAACCGTTCGTTCTGGCTGTCACACCAAACATCACTCTGAAGGGACTTGTACCAAGACTCCTGTGCCATGCGGAGTTCAGAAATAGTTGCACGGCATTTCACACATTTCACAACAACGGAACGATGACTCGGTTAATTCGCTCGACTTGCCCATTTGATCGGGGAATTCCGGTCGGAATTAATACTCTCATGATGGAACATACTCCCTCCAGTTAATATGGCGGACGGGAAACAAGGATAGCAATATCGACATGTCATGTGAATGCAGGGCTGTATGAATGAATGGCGTTTTTTTTTAATATTCATAGAAACAAGAGAATATTTTAATAAATACATTAATAACAATTATTTATTGAATCAAATTTCATTCAATCGAATTACATTCATATTACATTTTTTTCCTCATGTGGTTGCTTTAGCGTTTTTTGTTTTCCCATGAACTTTCTGTTTTGAACTTTCTAACCTACAAAAAAATTGACACCAACATGAAAATCTGAATGTAGAAACAAACTCATCATAAATACATCATTTGTATCACATTCCAATAAAATTGAACCAAACTTACCTTGACGAAATGAAAATATTAGAAAATATTAAAATTCACTTTTAAAAATATTGGACGTTTTAAACTTGTCACTAGCTACGGTCCGTGCCTGTTCACATGTAAACACTCACACAATTGAAGCTAGGTACACACTTGAACAAAACGCAATCTGATTGGCTAATGTTATACGGATAAGGAATCATCACGATGCATCACGAGAGTGTTAAATTATGTTTGATCTTTCCATTTTCGCATTAAGTCTCGAACTCTTTTGACGTGAATGCTGTCCCTCTATCTGAGATCATCATTTCTGAGTTGTCAAACACAGCTGCTTGCTTTTCCAGGTGTCGCAGAACCCCGGCTGTAGAAGTGGTCTTCGTTGCATACAGCTATACAAACTTAGAAAAAGCATCAACAACTACAAAGATATATTTGTATATCTTGGAAGTAGAGGCTTGAGGGCCCAGATGGTCGATACGATACGTATGTAAGGGAAGACTGCCCTTATCCAATGGATGAAGCCACCCCTATCCCTTACCAGATTTTATCTGCCAGAATACACTGAATGCAGTTCTGAGTCACACGCTCCACTTTTGGCCTCAGATTTATAATGTAGAAATGTCTACGCACTGCGACTTCCGTCTTCAACGCAGCAAAATGGCCTTCCTCGTGTACCTTACGAATCATCTGGTTTTGCATAGCTTTCGGAACCACCAGTTTTAATTCTCCATCCTCTTCTCGGTACAGCACATCTCGCCTGAGCTCAAAGTCTTTACGTTTTCCCCTTTCGATATCGTCAATAATCTCTCGAATTTCCGGATCACTTTGCTGTGCCTTGCTCAACTTAATGAAAAGTCCATCTCCTGTGTCCATAACCTGAAAACACTCAAGCAGAGGAAATCTACTCAACACATCTACGTGTTACATTCCAGTACCAGGTCGATGCAGAATCTCGCAATCGAATTCCTCCAGCTGCAATGCCCACCTAGCGACACGCATACATAAATCTTTCTTTCTCATAGTTAGAGTAAAAGCTCTTCAATCGGTATAAACCTTAAACTTGATACCCAGCAGATAAACACGAAACTTGCGCAAAGCTTTGATAATCGCAAGGACTTCTAGTTCATAACTGCTGTATCTGCTCTCAGCAAGGCTGGTTTTACCGCTTGCATTGTACACTGGATGGAACAGGTTATCTACCGAGCTACGCTGAAGTAATATGGCACCATATCCGTGTTGAGAAGCATCCGTGTGCAACTGCGTCCCAGCTCCCACCCCGTATAGCGCTAATACCGGATTTTTACTCAATTTAGTCTTTAATTTTTTCCATTTTTTCCATTTAATTCGTAGTCTCGACTCACATGCCACTTGCAATACACGTCGCAATCGCAATACACCACTCTCGTAATCCGCCGATGGTACTATCAGATCGTCTATATATACCAATACTATTCCTTCTCTAATTAGATCTCTAAATATCACATTAATAAATCTTTGGAACACGGACGGAGAATTACATAGACCGAATGGCACACGCAAGAACTCATAGTGGCCACTAGGCGTCACAAAAGCGGTGTATTTACAACTCTTTTCTTCAATAGGTACATGGAAAAATCCATTCTCTAAATCAAGCGTAGAGAAAACCTTAGAACCTTGCAGTGCATCCAACTGAACGTCGATTACAGGCAAGAGATAACGATCTCGTACCACCTTCTCATTTAATTTACGATAATCAATACATAATATATGTGTGTTATCTTTTTTCTTTACCAGAACAAGTGGACTCGCGTACTCAGATATAGTAGGACGTATTATCCCTTATCTCAACCACTGTTCAATCTGATTGTCAACTATTTCTCTTTCATACATTCTCTCTAATACATTTTCACAATTTTCATCTTTACACCAACATTTTTTGTCTTTTAAAGTATATAATTTTCTATCATCTCGCGCACACTCTCTCTCGCTTCTTCACTCGCAGTTTCACTTATCTCTATTTCGTTATTTCGCAAAACATCACAATTTATGCTAAAAATCTCAGGTACATTTTCTCTAGTCAAAGGTGAAATATTTATCACATTTCCAGTCGCTTCCAAATTTGTATTTCGAAGAAAGTCAGCGCCAATTAAAATTGAATATTTCATCAACTGATTTGGTATCACATATACGTCTATACAATATTCATAGGTAAGGCGAAAGTTAAGAGATGCTATTATTGTGGTAGCGCGAAGCACGTTAGCGATAATTGTCCAACGAAAGATCAAGGTCAGAAATGTTTTAATTGTCAAGGCTTCGGCCCTCTTTCAACCTGAATTTTTTATATACTCTCTGCGGCCTTCTCACGGACTTCAGCCCGTTCTTCATCAAATTCAGCGACTCGCTCTTGCTTCAACAACCGCACGATCTCTTCCAGTCCCTCGACTCGTGGTTTGACTCCAAACATAACCTCCAAAGGCGTTGTACCCAAGCTCCGATGTAATGTTACATTCAGACACTGCTGAGCCTGCGAAACATATTTAAACCAACATCCTGGATTATCTAAGGATAGTTTTGTCAGCAAGGGTATCAGAGTCCGGTTGACTCGCTCGACCTATCTATTTCCCCGCGGAACTCCTGTTGCAACGACCTGGTGCTCGATCTTCTGCTCACAGCAATACTTTCGAAACTCCTCCGACGTGAAAGCGGATCCCCTGTCAGAAATAATTCTCTCCGTGTTTCCGAACACACTTGCTTGATTAGTGAGCCGTCTTATCACTTCGGCTGGACCCGTTGACCTCACAGGATACACCCACGAGACCTTCGAAGAAGCATCCACAACTAGGAAGATGTAGCGATAAGACCTCCGCATTGTAGCCAATAGTCCCATATGGTCTATGTGATAAGTACGAAGTGGAACGCACCTTTTTCGGAATAGAGTGTAACCACCCCTCCAGTCGTCCATGCTTCTTTTCCGCCAATAGACAAGTCACACAGTTTTTTACGACATTCTCTACCTTGCTCTTGAGATCAGGTATGTAATAATTTTGACGAACCATGACTTCAGTTTTTCCTGACGCAAAATGGCCTACCTCATGGACACGCCGAATCACCGCCAATTGCATCGCTTTCGGAACCACCAACTGTAGATTTCCAGCGCTCTATCGGTACAGCAGATCTCCTCGCAAGACATATCCTTCCAGATTAACCTATTCCCCTCTGTCCAGCAATCTCCTCACTGTGTCGTCTTCTCGCTGGGCCTTACGCAACTTCACCATCAGTCCATCCTGCCCCGCCTCAATAGACAAACATTCAGATAAGAGCTGTCTGCTCAAAGCGTCTACATGAGCCATATTTTTCCCAGGATGATGTTCAATTACGTAATCGTATTCCTCTAGTTGAAGAGCCCATCTAGCCACTCGCACACCTGGGTCTGCCTTCATCACAGCTTTTGGTGAGATAAAAAAAAAAAAAACGGAAAATTGAAAACGGACATTTTGGTTGTGTCGCGTGAACGCGCATGCGCATCGTCGCACTCTCGTTAACGCGCGCACGCGCAGCCACATGGTGGATGACCAAATTTCCGCTTCGTCGTCGCGCAAGCGCACCGACGAGTTTGAACGCTTTTATCGAAGCATACGCATGAATCAATCGTGGAGAGCACCTACCCTTAACTTGTCCGGAAGTGAGGATGAAGCCGGATTTCGAGAACCTATGGATAGATCCTTTTGGCAAAATCGGCTAATGAATAACATGCTACGAAATACAAATGCATCAGCTACGAGCGGTTTTGGTAGCGTGTCAAGTATAGTCGGCAATTCCAGTCGAATTCTAGCGGAACCAATTCTGAAGATGTCGTACGCGTCGGGTGCTAATCCGACGCAAACAAATGCAATGCAGACAACTATATAACTTATTCGATAGCCCGGGGCCTCGGACTGTCTGTGCCACTAACATCGGGCGCGCAATCGGATTTGCAAGCACAGTTTCATGCAAATGACACCGCTACTCAGTCGAACGACCAAGCAGCAGCAGCAGCAAGCGACCATGACCCAACCATTCGTGAGTTGATGCAGTCAGTGGTGAGTGTGTTACAATTAAATACCGCGATGTAACAACAGGGTCGGAATGCAAATGCACCAAACAATTACCACGTGATGCCGAACCTAACTAAAACAATAGGCGATTTTAATGGTGAGACGTCGTCTCAGCAAGCCAGCTAATGGATTCGAGATGTGAAACAGACGGCGCTGGCAAATCGATGGCCAGACAACTTCACCATGGAAATGGCATGCAGTCATTTGGTAGGTGCGGCTCGTAATTGGCTCCACAGCCGAAAAACTGGTATAGATAATTGGCCCACATTTCAAGAATCTTTTCTAAAATCGTTTGGAGACGATACGATCTTCCGAGTGTTTGGGAAGCAATGAGAGCGCGGAAGCAGGAAAATAACGAAACTATCATCTCGTACTTTTATGACAAATTGAAGCTGTGTCAACGTCTCGGGTTAACCATGAGAGAAACGACTGACCAGATAGCAGCGGGCCTCCGTTCCCGAGCCTTGACATTGCAGACATGTGCACGTAACTACAGGGACGACGATGAACTGCTGCGTGACCTGGTGACCCTTGACAGAGTCGCACGTGAGTATGACGCCTTGCACCCAATGACAAGTAGCAAACCTCGAAATGCAAGCGGATCCGCGGTGACGACGGACAAGCCGAAGCCAAAGGAAACTAACGCTACTTCGACCAACACTAGACCGGTCGAGTGTTATAACTGTGGCGCCAAGGGACACTTATCGAAGCAGTGCGATAAACCCAAGAAAGTCCGTTGTTCGAGATGCGGTGAAAACGGCCACTACGCTCGTAATTGCGGCGCACCGCAACCCCAGATAGAAGAGGTAAATGTTGTAACTGGAAACAACATGACGTTCAACTATGTGAAGCTAATTCGTGTCAACGGCTGCGAACTTCAGGCCATGGTGGATATGGGAAGCTCAACTTACCTCGTAAGCGCGTCTACTGTGCTGAATTTGGGACTCTCCGTGACGCGGGAGCCCTGCGAATTGACTGGATTCGGCAACGAAGAGAATCTTATCACGTCCATTGGATACGTCGTGGCGGATATCACAATCGACGACGTGACGGTCAACGATGTCAAATCCCGGACAGTGCTCAGCCATGGGAAGTTATGTTGGGATGCACTTTCTTACAAGATCCATCCATCACTTTCTTCAAGATCGACGGGACGCTTCGGTTCGAATACGATGAAAATTTGATGAAGACCTTGGGAAACCTACCAACAAAGCGACCAATTGAAGAGCCGATCATCACCCCAGACGAGACCGGGGAATTCACGCGTTGTATGTTTGGTCTAATGAACGCGCCGTATTATTTTTCAAAGTTAATGGAGCGAGTACTAAGTCCTCTTCGCAATAAGATTTTGGTGGTTTATCTGGACGACATACGTCTGATAACGGAAAGTTGGGAAGAGCTTATGGACCGATTGAAAATAATACTCGATGCCTTTCAGTTTGCCGGATTAACTCTGAACCGACGAAAATGTGTTTTCGGTGCAACCCGTGTCGAATATTTGGGATTTTTATTGGGGGTTGATGGTATCGAACCGGGCGAAGATAAGGTTGACGCGATAAAACGATTTCCCTCTACCACGGAATGTGCACGAAGTGCGACGTTTTGTGGGTTTAGCCAGTTTCTTTCGCCGTTTCGTCCCAAACTTCGCGAAGATAGCGTTGCCTATTACGGAGCTAACGAAATCTGGGAGAGAATTCGTATGGGGAACCGAGCAGGAAGCCGCGTTCGATGCCGTCAAGCAGAAATTAACTTCTCGACAAGTGTTAGCCATTTATAATCCGAAGTCAACGAAAACTGTATTGTACACTGACGCAAGCAAAGAGGGCTTAGGTACAATTTTATGTCAGGCGAACGAACTCGGTGAAATGAAATTAGTGTACGCAATTAGCCGAAAAACATCGGAACCTGAACAGAACTATCATTCATCACGCCTTGAATTGCTTGCCGTTGTACGCTTACGTCAATTCTTGTTACCTTTACATTTTACGGTTATTACCAACTGACAAGCATTGTAAATCCTCAAATCATAAGGTGGCATGCAACCTTGGCCGAATATGACCTTGAAATAAAGCACCGTCAAGGCGCTCAAATGCGACATGTTGATGCTCTATATCGAGCACCTGTCAGTGATCCGTCGAACGATGTTTCTGAAAACTTAACTGAATGTATTTATCTTATTACTACGCGAGAGGAAGAGATATTACTCTTTCAACGATCTGACCCGAAATTATGCTATGAAATAGAAATATTAGAAAAACCAGAAAATGAACGCTCGAAGGATGAACGTGGTTGTGTGCGGGACTACTGTTTGAAGGATCGATTGTTGCATCATATAGTGGCCCAAAACAATCAAAATGACACGCGCTTTGTAGTCCAGGACGCAATGCGAAAGTCACTGGTAATCCGATACCATGATTTGAAAAATGACTTTGGAGTCGCGAAAACCTTAGCGTCGTTGCGCAGGTATTAGTATTTCCCAAGAATGACTAACTATGTGAAAAATCATATTCGACGATGTCTGAATGTATACTCAATAAAGCTAATCGAGGGAGGCAACCCGGTGAGTTGCACCCGATTCCTCCGGGTCGACGTCCCTTTGAACTAGTTCACATGGATCACTTGGGTCTCTTTGTGACGTCGAGACGAGGAAATCGGTATTTGCTTAATCTGGTAGATAACCGTACAAAGTTTGTGGTCGCATATCCCGTGAAGGACACGACAACCCATACGACTTTAAGGTATGTCCGAAAATTTCTGGAGGATAAGGGTTATCCCGGGCGCTTTGTGTGTGATAAGGGCACCTGCTATACTGCCACCGAATACATATAGTTTTGTGAGCAAAATGACATCAAACTGACTTTAACTTCAACTCGCCATCCTCAGGCGAATGGGTTGGTGGAGCGGGTGAACAGTGACATACTGGGTGCCTTGCGGACGACCGAAACCGACAACCGTTGCTGGGACCGCGTAAAGGGAATTGTGCGCGAGATTAATTTATCGGTGAATAAGTCCACGGGACGTGCGTCTTATGAAACTTTGATGGGTTACTTGCCGCGTTTCGAACGAGATGCATTGCGAGCAGCGTTACCCGAAATTTGAATCACCGCAGGAGATTCAGTCCCAGGTCGGAAAAGCGATCGATGTTGAACAAACTAAATACAAACAACGTTATAACGAGAATAGACTGCTCAACGTGAAATATAATTGCGGAGATATAGTTTATGTCAAAAACTATGTAAAGTCAACTGGCGATAATAATAAATTACAGCTCAAATATCGTGGGCGATATGTGGTGGTAAAGCTATTGCCAGGAGACGTGTACCAGCTTGAACGACTGGGCGGTGGACGCAAACAAAACGTGCCTTTTACTTCGCATGTGACAAATATGCGAATTGGGAGAAACTCGCAAGATCCGAAATTGAACCGGAACAGAACATCAATAATGTAGAGTCAAACGATTCACAGCCGGCCCCAAACTTGTCCGAAAGAGCCAATGCATGCGAAGAGAACGAAAGCGATAAGCGCGAGGATACGCCCAGGCGTTTAAAGCGTTTGCGTAGGAAGCCCGAGCGGTATGAATAATCAAAAATTACCCTTTTCTTTATGTTATGAAATGATACTTATAATTTCTTTTGTAATAACGGTTAATCAGCAATCCTTGGTTCCTTGCATAGTTTAGTTTCTTTTTATATACATATAGACATGTATCAAACAATCTGTTTTATAAATTTTGGCAAATTTTGATTTGATATGTATGAAGTCCGAGACTTCCGAGTGAGGCACGAATGTGTGAAAGCGAACGATGTGAGTGAGTAGACGACCCTCGAAGGACCGAGTGCTGTCAGGATCAGCCGGATGTTATGAAAATTTAATTTTAACGCGTTTATCGCGGTCGGTAAAGAGGAGGGAACGTGATTCGCGGAATGCGCGAACGGGCCGCCGATTGCGTTGAGACCGTGGGATGGGGAACGAGGCAATCGAAGATTTGAATCAAAAACGAACAGACCCCATCGCGCTATAGAAGTAATTTGTCCACGCGGTCGGAGCCGAAGAATTTTGTATTGGCCTCGGTAGTGGCCGGGCCGGACAATTCCTGACGGGACGCATCGGTTCGCGCCTTCGGAATTCGGGAGACTGTCTGCTCACGAGCACTTGTCGTCGGCGGTGACTCGTCGGTATTGCGTGATCTCGGCGCTCTGTTTTGAGACTGAATAAAAGTTACCACATTATTCTGAACAGTATGTTGTTTCATTGGTTCGCCGTCCATCCCAAAGTCTCTAAATTTAGAAAAGGCTTATAATATGTTTATTTCGGGAGTATGTCTTAATATCGTAAACATTAATATCGTAACAAAAATATCGTAATTTTTATATCGTAAATTTTAATATCGTAAGGTAATATTATCGCAAATTTTGATATCGTAAAGTCATAATATCGTAAATTTAAATATCATAATTTTTTGTATTTTTTAATTACAATAAAAATATTTTAGAATTTTTTTAACATTTTTCTTACATTAAAGATTATTTATTACGTATTGTTTTCAATTTATTGTTGCTCAAGAATTGAAAATAAATGGACGTAAAAGGTGGAAATTATACTTTAATTTTTTCCCCAAATCTAGTGGACACCCTGTATAAGTTTCTAGTTAGTTTAGTTTTGTGTGGGAGCGAAGGGAGCGAAGCGCAGCGAGCGACCGGAGCGACGTGGGGGGCAGGGGTCGAGGGGGCGAAGCCCCTCGTAGGGGGTTTCAAGGGGGGCAAAGCCCCCCCTGACCTCCACAAAAATAAAAATAATATATAAAAATTGAATTTAAATTTTTTTTTATTTTTTTAATTTTATTTAATATGTAATTTGTTTTATTTTTTTTTATTTTATACAAAATATTAATTTTTTGAATTTAAATAAATCTAGATATCATAGTATAATGTATAGCAGGGATTAAAATGAATTTTATGTTATTTTGATCAATATCAATATTACATTCATTCAAAATGAAACTAAATAAGTATTTAGTTTTTAATGTTATTAATGTGTTAGAAATTGTTAATATACATATTTACACCCAATCCTAAAAAAAAAAAAAAAAAAAAAAAAAAAAAAAAAGAAAAATAAAAAAAAAAAAAAAAAAAGAAATTACGCCGGCGCAGCTTCTAAATATACTAAATTTTCTCCCCCATCTGGCGGCGGTAGCACGGAGTGTGCAGTGCTTCTTGCAAAGCAACACAAAAACAAAACAAACAATAGTAGATATAAGATGCTGATCA
>JABFOV010003030.1:0-17703 GCA_022817685.1 Aradophagus sp. ZL-2020 | reverse complement strand
AGATAATCCCTTCAAATTAGACATGGCAGCAGTAGGTGAGTACTAAATGCATACATCGTGTAAATGTCAATCTTAACCTCGACAGTACAACTTAAATAATTATATAACCGTTGTTTTTCAGAGAAGGGCTATACGATTTTTAAATACATCTCAATGTTTTGCTTTCCCGCGACGGTTTTATTCGGAGTATATGTTTTCATGAATGAGGAGCATCCAAAACGAGTACCTTTTGTTCCTTACGATCATATGTATATTATGACCAAGGTATATTATTTCATCATGTCTTTTTGAACTACATTTTACTAGAATATGCTGTAAATGGTTTTATATTTGAAAAACAGTTAATTAAAAATATTTATATAATTGTATTAATATTTGTATTTATGATTTATATAGTAGCCTGTCAAATTATTAGGAGCAGATACAGTTTTGACAATTTGTCTTGAAGATGACATATACATACATATATATACATTGCAAATATCCAGATAAACGTTTAATGATTAAAATTTAAAAAATATTTATGTTCCTGATAGCTTTGAATCAATATAGTACTAGTATATTATATAAATTATTACTATTGTATAAACAAGTTTAGTATAATTTATTTGAAGTTTAATAGTTATATATTATTTATTTCAAATTAAAAAATGTATATTGATGCATTTATAAAATTAAAAAAAATTACAGTACAGTATTTTTTAATATGAATAATCTTGTTAATTAATCCAAAAAATGCTCCCAATTTCATATGGTATGCTCATAATAAATTGGCAGACTACTAGACAAAGTTTGTAAGTGGTAATCAGGAAACTTCATTGAAATCTTTACATTTGTACTACAAGAAATGAATTTGCAGAACAAATATGTTAATAATATAATGTTATTTATAAGAATGCGTGTAAAATAATTTCTCTTGCTTCTTTTTCAGCCATACCCGTGGGGCGATGGAAAGCACACTTTGTTTTTCAATAAAAAAATCAATGCTACTATTGATGGTTATGAGACTGAAGAGGAAGAACATTGAAGTGTAAATGATGATAGCGCTTAGTCACATATTTATACTATATAGATATTAAATATTTCAAAAAATAAGATTTATTGTGATTACATTGCAAAAGTTCATTTATGTCAGTTTCTTCGTGTAATATAAAAAATAAAGCTATAAACATTTTCTATGCGATGTTCTATATCTTCAACAAAATCCAAACAAAAGGTTTGATGCATAAATTCCTACCTTCTACTGTTGCTGAATATCTTCCAGGAAATTGGTATATTCACAGAAAAAAAAAGTAAATCTATTTCACTTCTTCACATTTGTCTTTCTGAACTAATCATGTTTTTATTATTTTTTATACGAACAAACCTTGTAAGAAAATTACTCATTCGATACAATAAACATTCAAATCTCGAGGTTTAAAACAGTTTAAACAAAACTTCAAATGATACATTCGTATTATCAAAATTGTCAATAATGTTAAAAAGACTGATCGGAAAACATTCCAACATAAACTCGAAGTAATGCCGAAAAATACAGTGAAGCTGTTCTGAAACTGCAATATGTCGTCATTACATTTATTTCACTTCATATTATCGAAAATAACAATAAATAGAGCATCGGTAGTCAATCAACGAGTTTGATTATACTCCAGTTTAATATCTTACAATACATCGGTTTTCATTCCGCAATTGCGGCCAGTGGTCAGTTTTGTCTACAAATCCGTATTAAATTGTAATGTCAATAAAAATCAATACAGTTTTGTTATTGTGTATTTTTTGTTGAATAACACATTGCTTATATCAAGTCTAAAAGCTTATGCCGTATAATCTAAAATCTAAACCCTTTCACACGTATTGATACAACGCACCTCTCTTGTATGAATGACCGCAACAACCGTACCTTTGACTTCAGATTCGATTATAAAATACACTTTGACTCATAAAAAATGATGATAAAAAAAAAAAAATAATAATAATAATAAAATAAAATGGGGGACAGAAAGAGTAATGTGAAAGAAAAATGTCCGCGTATTAACAAACTTCTGCATGAACGTTAATGGCACGAAATGATTTAAAAAAGAGGAAGTAGTGGGGGAAAGAAGTCATAATTAATGTTTAGTTTGATTTGTCGTGCGTCGTTTGAAAACTTTTGACTAGCAAATGCGATTTCATCCGTTATTGTGTACGTACGTATGTAATTATTTACATGCACACGTGTATGTATCGGTAGAAACTCATCGAGACCATCGGTAACGATTGAAGTAAACGTTTGGGGAACACGTAGAAAAAAGTGGGCAAACTTTACGCAAACGTTTCAGCTTGCTTCAATCGTTACCGCTGAGTTCGACATTTTAGCAAACAGTAATGTACACATGACTTGTATTACAATTGCTTTCATTCGCAATATTGACGGGTACAATCATTCGAGTACAATTTTACTCATTTCTATTGTTTATCCTTAATAATCGAACGGCGCTTTGCGACTCGTACATCCTTTTCTGTCTCCTTTCTTACTTTTTTTTCACTTTCTCTTGTACCTTTCTTTTCTGCATTTTGCAAAAACGCACTCGCTTCAACGGTGCTCCGAATTCGAGTTGTCTTGCGCTAATTCACACTACATCACAGAAAGCAAACTTTGAAATTTTGACATATTTTACTTGTCTTTTCACTTATCTGTACACATCCGCTTTTATGTACACTGTGTATGCAGAATGGTTCATGTTTCAACGTTAATGGTGTTTAAGGAATCAGTGAGTTAATTTATTGTCTGTCGTTATTGTACGGTTATTATGCAAAGAGTAAAATAATATTAGACAATCTTTAAACAAGATATTTAAATGAGGGAGTGTAATAATTGTTAATTTACTTGTCCCTATTAAGTTGAATGACTTTTAGTAGAACTTAAAAATAATTGCCATAAATGTTTGAATAAATTATTATTTTCACAAACCTGAAACATTCTGTACAAGTAAAATATATTAAATTTACTCAAATCAAAACACCGTATGATAACAAGATGCACATTAATTCCAACGTTATAAATACTTTTTTTTTTCTCGTATTTAATTCCCTTCTTTCTTTTTATATATTTATTATAATATATAATATATGTTATGAAGCACTTTATTAACGTTTATGATGTTGCTAATGTTGTATTATCAAATAGATACTTCTTTTGCTAATATTTTATAATACACATTTGTTGAATAAAAAAAAAGAAGAAAGGCTTGCGAAGATGCGTTTCAAAAGCAGAATATTACTTTTACAATATGAAAACGATAATATGTGAACAGTGAAATTCGCATAAAATTATATTAACAAAATTATGTTTTTTTATTATCATATGTTTATTAAAGTTAAAACGTGTTAGTTTCTTAATTTCATACAAAATGGTGTTTCAACATTTTAAAATACCTTTGAAATGTATTTTTTAACGATGAACAAAATTATATATATGAAATAGAGTTATTTTCATACAAATTAGATAATTTAATTAAATAATACATCACAAATAGATATCAGCCTCCTTTTACACAATATGTAACAGTTTTAATATCAATATACATTTTATTTAACTGAAGATAATCATTTCATATTTAATAATTCATTAATTGTTACGTCAAATATTAATATTTCTTACATGAAAAAGTAACCGAACATTTGTAATAGATAACCGAGACGAACTTTGATACAAATTTTACTTATACTTGAAAAATTTAGATACTTCACGAATAAGTAACTTTAATAAAAAGAAAGGCGCCACATTCGTTTGACTTTTCTTCTTCTATCTTTAAATTTTACGTGAAAAAGAAAAATTTTCATTTGCACTTTTTAACTGATCACACCATCAAATTCCACAAAATTAAAACTGCGTTTCAAAAAAACCTATCGCAAGACTTTATTTGACGAGTTCACTGAATAATGGTAAAATCAAAAGGTCAATAGAAATATCGAAACAAACTGCGTCGACCTTTCTGTTCTCAACATTTTACCTGCATAATTACAAGCTCTAATTTTGTCCAAGGAAAAGCGCCATCTTTTTTATGCTCAAATGAACATTGTATTCACAAAAATGTTACAACGAACTTGACTTGCTGATCAAACCGATCAATACCCGTCCATGTACGCCAATGCGTGTGAGTTTTTTTAACGTAACGATTCGAAGAGCGCCGTGTGTCAGTTAATTTCGACTATTGGAACGCGGACTTGCAGGCTGTCCCTTCGATTGTTGCGCTCGTTGAATATAAATGTACAGTAGTTTTTGTTTGCTTCCGTAAAGTGTACTTAGGTATGGCTTCAACTTTTCTTCACCTACGGCTTCGTGTATTGCCACCATGCAAAACACTGCACTTTTGCGAACTGTACTTTCCATGTCATTGTATGCCTATAAATGCAATATTCATTTAACATATTTTATAATAATTATTATATAATGAATCAAAAAATTGTAAAAATATCAAATTTTTTCAGAAATTTTTTTACATTAGCACTGTATGCATAACTTTATTTTCATAATGCATATGATGTTTTGTGTCACAAGTGGAAGAAAGAAATGCAATTTTAATTTCTCGAAAAAAACGGAAGTAAAGTATTAAATTATTTCTGAAAGGAAATACAATTCTCTTCCAGTAGGGCAAAATTTCGTTTTGCTCTCAAGAGAGCAAATTTACTTCTACATCTTAAGAAATTAAAACAGTGTCTTTTGAGTACGTATATCATAAGTATTACGTTCTCGCACATTATAAATAATAAAAACACATGCAATACAAACAAGTAAGATATAAATGAAAGTTGTAAATGTAAACTAACATCAATGAGACGTGGCATCACGGTATCAAGGTAGGGTTCTATTGCATCTTTTCCCCAATGTTCAACCACTTTATGCAGCATTTTAATAGCACCCATGTTTTGAGGATAATTTTCCGTGTACATAATTGATGAAACTAGACGTATCGTGTGATCAGGTGGTAAAACTGTTGCCAAGGCAGCTGCACATTTTTCGGCAATACGAAGAACCTGCTAATTTAAATGTGTTATTTTTGCCAAAATTAAATTATTATACATCGATGTTCAATATTTTTTAAAACTTGCTTTGCACAACTTATGGAATATTAAACCGATATAAAACACTTTAAAAAGTTAATAAAATAATTGAATTATACCTCCATTTGTTTAGCTGCTAATTTATTTTTATTTCCATCACTTGTCCATTCTGTCTTCTTTTCATCGAAACTATGAGCATTTAATACCTTTAGTACCATTAATTCTGTATAATGGGTGAACGGTTCAGCCAATGGTTTGCATTTCAGCATTTCAATGAACGTTTGCAGTACTTCGATTTGTAAATCTCCATTTGCTAAACATTCTAATAAAATTTTGAGCAACTTTCTGCAATTAAAATAAATTAAACGTTTATCTTAAATTTTCTTAATTACATACTTTAAATATAAATGTTTTCACAGATTTTGTTTATTGATTTCTTATTATAATGCTTTTTTAATTTGTTAAAAATGTGATTATTTTATATAAGTATTGATTCATTAAGTATTAGAATTTAACCTTAAGTTTTCAAAAATTAAACATATAGAAATGGAATATTTTTTAAGTATAAATGATGTTCCTTTTGGAACTGAATAAATAATTTTAATCTATCTTGTAAGTATAATTGAACTACGTACTTAAAATGTTGTTTAATATACAAAGGATCACCATCTCGCACAAATCCTTGAAATTCTTGCAATGCCGCAATTTTCGCTTCAGTTCTCACATTCTCCGATTGTAAAGTTTTAATCGTATTATCTAAAATAATTGGCTTGCTCAGCAAATCAGGTGATGAATCTGAAAAAATTAATACAAAATATAATAATATATTACTTATGCTGCAATATACTTCAAAAAAATAAAAAAAAATTATTACGATTCATATATTATCTAATAAATAATATTTACCATGTGTTTTGTAACCATTATTTTCTTGAGGTAAAATTAGGTCTCCAGCAATTGTATCATTTGAACCATTGACTGTAATATTGGATACGTTTCTTATTCGTTGGGTTGGTGAGGATACAGATGAAGACCGACCCTTAAAAATTAAAAAGAACAAACTATGAAATTAATACGAAATATTGAAATATGCGAATCAATTGACTGCTTTATAAAACCCGAGTACTACCACCCAGCTCTTGATATATCTATTCCCATGGCTCGTGCGACTGTTTTTGATGATCAACTGAACACTACTTATGATTTTAACCGCGCACAATATGATTATATTAGATTCGAACTAAATTTGTACGATTGGGATATTTTATTTGTAGACGAGAACATTGATGTCAATTTATCTTTATTTTATGATGTTTTATACTCGTTAATTGATAATTATATTCCTCTACGTTGTAATCGTAGTAGAAGATTATTATTATTATTATTATAATACTAATACCAATATACAATATACTTAAAACACTACAAATACTTTCATAAGTATAAGCAACAAATTTAAAAATATAGTAGCTGTTACAGAGATCAATCTAAGATTTTATCTAATAAAACGTAAATCAATTATCTTACTGAATTAGTTAAAGTTAACCCTTCTAGTCTCTCTTCTACATCAGCCATGTTGCTAATACCACTGTCTTTACTGGTTGTGGCTCTTTCCAATCGTTCAAACTCATAATTTTGGATTTCTGCTGTTGTACGTCGCAAAGATCTGTAATTAATAAATTATTGAAACCATTATCGATTTTATTTAATTTTCATTATTCACAAATTGCAGTAACTATTAATTTAATATACACACTTATAAAATTCTTCTTGATTCATATTATCATCTGTTAATTCCGTTTCGGATTTCATATCAGGTTTTATCCTTTTGGCAGGCGAATGTTGTGCTCTTGGTGGCGGAGTACCAGGAGATGCTGGATTACTAGTTATTGAACACTTTCTTATATAATCTTGCACTAGTGCTAAAGCTTTATCCTATAATCAACATAAAAAAATAATTAAATTAGAAAAAAAATTAGCATCCTGGTGTAGCAAAAGCGTCAACTTGGCCATTATTCTTAGATTCGCCAATTACTTATAAAGAAAAATGCCAACGTTTTGAATTATTCACTCTTTGTTTCTTCTTAATAATACGTTTCTTCAAAGCATGATTAAGACAAAACAGTTAAATTTAAATAGTTAATAAATTTATAAAATATATTATACAACTATATAGTTATAAATGCTATAACGAACCTGGTAGTCCTTTGGCAATTCCGAAAGCATCATTGTTACTTGTGAAGGATTTAAATTGTACAAAGCAATAACGGCGTCCTGTGCATGGCGCCTGACATCCTGACTTTTAGGATTGTCTGTCCATTCGATAATACGAGCTAATGCTGATTTCGCTGAATTAGTTAAAGAAGAAGGTTTCGCTGACTCAGCTATTTGAATTATGAACTGCAAAATGGCTATTTTAACACGTGAATTTGGTGTTTGCGTTGGATCTGTTACGAATCGCATTATTGCAGACAACAGTTGTTCATCGGGGAAGCTGACTCTGTAAAAAGATTAATATTAATTAATTTAATAACATGTTTTTGTTTATTCATATATATATAATCTATATTTAATTTTCAATTTCTTTCTATTGAGTTTCAGAATTACTATACTAAGATAATTGCTTGAAAGAAACAAGGATTAGATTTTTACCTGACTAAATCTAACGTTGAGTGTATTTTAGTTTGAACTGATTGAAGAAGATCAGTTCCTAATTTGTTCAGTAGTCTGGCACACAACACATACAACCAGTCACCGAGATCTTCATTATGAGTTATAATCAGCTCATTTAAAGTGTCTAAGAACAAACTGAAGACCTTGGTGTGCGAATCCATAAACATTTTGGTAAAAATGTCAGTGATTTTGCGTAAGTCCGTAGCTGTTAAAGTATTATTACCCGTAAGGTATTGTTGAAGTGCAACCAGGCCCTCTTTCCGGTTATTCCACAATTTGTGGCTACAGTTTTCAATGATGTCTTTAATATCCTGTAAGAAAAATCAAAATTTCAAGAAAAATAGTAAAAAGTAAATTTACAAATAAGATTGTAATTTACAATTTTACAAAATCGGCGATTTTAGACGACCATGCTTATTATATTCATATCAAGAAACACGTTAATAAGTAAACAATAAATATACAATAAGTGTGTCACATGTTGTGTCCAAACAACTGAGATTTTGTAAAGTTTTAATGTAAGTGGAAAAGTATCCGAAAATAAAGAATAACAAACCTTTGGGACAGGTTGATCCCAGTGTTCACGGTATAATCTTTGTTGCGATCCACTCCATGAATATGACTTAACACATACACGAACGGGAAGATGACATAGAGTTTCAACACATCGTATAATTAGTCCAAAAACAAATACGCCGCAACAGAAATGAAAATTACACATCGTCATTTATCAATTAATCATTATCATTTCAATTTTATCATCTGATACAGCAGTATAAAAAACTGCACATTGATTGAAATAAACGATACACTTAAACATGAAAATAAAGCTTGTATTCATAAATAAAATATAATTTATAAATTATATTAGACACAATTTCAAGTAACAAATAATACAAAACAAAACAAAAATTAACATAAAGAAAAAAGAAAAAAAACAATTCAAAGGAAAAATGGAAAAAATTCATTTTTAAGAATTAGTTGACAATGGGATCTGGGAAAAGACAGATGACTAGGATTAATTGATCGCTAGAATCGTTCGATTCTAAGCAACAAGGTTTTCATTAGTAACTTACGTCGCTCGGTCTTCGATAACTCTCATGACTGCGTTCGGAACAAATACTGCTTGTCTCACTTTCGTCACTGTGGTCGCCTTTACTTTTGGGTGTTCGTGGATAACTATCAACGCCATCAAAACTAAGAGCATTAGCGAGCGCAGATTCAGCTTCTCGTGACTGCTGAAGCATTTTTTGGGCCATAACTGGCCGTGGTCTATCAGTGGGTAAATTTCTACTTCTATAAAAAGGAACCCTTTCATTAATAATTAATACAAGTCGAAATTTAATTATCAACGAAATTTTATTATCAATATAAATGCATAATTATTTAATTTAAATAAATATCATTCAAATTAATCAATTATTCACCAAATCTGTCAAATATAAATGATGTAAATGTGTTATTTATATGTACCAAGTTAATGTAATTAACTTTTTAATTAATCTATTATCAACTTTTAAAAACGAACCTTGTTTTGCTAGCGAAATTTCGATCAAAACAGCCAAATCTTGAGGGACTAGGATCTCGACTATTTCCAGTACTCTTAATGCCCTGTCCGGAAAACCTCCTTTGTCGATTTAACAAGGACTCCCCGTCCCTATTGTAAGTTGCGTAATTTGACCTTGAACACGGTGATCCAGATCTACTACTCGCTTTAAAAAGAAAAAAAAGGGTTAATTTTATTCTTATAAAACATTATTAGTATTATTATTGCTATTACTATGACAAAAATTTATTACCAACAGAAGAAGTCATGAAAAAAGGACTTACGTTGAGATTGTGACACTCCAGAAACTTTGGTTCTGGTTCTTGCACATCTCTCTGGACTAGCCATTACGTCAGGCGATTTGTTTATACGAGCTAAAAATTAATAAAATTAACTCGTCAGTTCAAATAAACTCGTAAATAGAAATAAGTAATTAATAGAGTAGGACTTGTGCTAGATCCATGAATTAGAGTTATATTTATTAGTAATTTGGATATTAATCTTAAAGAATAAGTACTTTTAAATATATCTAATTGTTAAAAACATAGTAAACTGTCGGTAATATAAGTGATGAACTGTGATGATGATGTAATAAAATGATTAATTACTGATTACCTGTTATTGAATCAACATTTATTTTTTCTGCTTTCAATTTTTTTATAATTATATGTCTAATTTCTTCTTGACTGTTTTTTACATAAACGAGAATCACTGAGGCATTTCACGCTTTCATTATTCGACATAGAAATTAGCAATAAAAATATGGACATCAACCTTCATTTTGACGTTTGAGCATTTTAAAAAATGAATGATAAATCTTTGTTTTAATAATCTGTTTATTTGGTATGAAATTTGAATTTAAAATATAGAACATATAAATCAAAACCAACCAATCAAATTATTTATAAATCAGCACAAAAAGCTGAATTGACAATGTTAACATAAATATTATGATTCGAGATTTATAAATCAATTCAGAAGGATCTGGTACATGTCACATCGAATATAATTACAGACCAAAATATTACAAGTTAAATAATTGTATGTAACCATACCGTGTCTACCATATTGACTACCATGATCGTTATCTTCGGTTGGCAAGAAATATTTTAAATTTTGGTGTTATTATATAAAACAATAATAAATTTTTTTAAAAAAACGTAGTAAATATGAAAAGAAAAACACTGATAATGAATAAAGTTTTTTAGATGTGAAATATTAGTATTAACAAAAATTAATAAATGAAGGACTTACGGAGAGTAGCTTTTTGTCGATTCATTTGCGCATAATCCATTCTCGCTTTTGCCCGTTTGGCTGCTTGAAGGTCTATGGCACTTGTTGATCTTGGTCCTGGTGTAACTCGATCTTAATTAATAAAAATATATATTAATATCTAATAAAAAATTTCAGTTCATATGAAATATGCAATTACAAATAAAATGAAATTGATTCTTGAACATGAAAATTTATTTCAAGTATTATTCAAATATCCAATCAAGCTTGGAATCTACACTGAAAGCACATTTACAGAACAGTGGTATATAAACATTTAAATATACATAAAAAAAAATAAGAAATGTTTACTTCATCTTTTCAGTATTTGTATATTATCTTTCATATGCATCATTATCTTTAAAACGTGTCTTCAGTGTTAAATCCAAAGTTGATTTAATCTTTCGTTTTTTCAAGTGATTTAATTATCAAACGAATTTTCCTGCAGTAGTTTTTAAACAATGAAGATCCATTTAATATTGCATTTGTTTACTTATTAAAATAGCTAGTGTTTTAATACGAAAATAAAAAAATACAATGTGTATGAGTTCATAAACTCACATATAAAAAACTAATGCATATAAATTAAATTTATTGAAAGAAATATATGATATATCTTATAAAAAGTAAAGGTGGGGGTGTGAATAGTGCGATAACGAAAATATGTTACAAGTGGCAAAGCAATTACAATGATTATCAGTAGGTCTTTGCAAAATAGGAATCCCTGATTGGCGGTAAGAACGTGGTAAGGACGGAGTACGTCTCAGCGGGCCATGTGGATGGCTCTGAGTATGATGCAAGTTTTCCGTACTACCTTCATGTGTGAAGGATTACGCCATAAAGCAGCATGGAAAAAGATGTACATTTTGTCAGTCACTTTGTCAAATGTCAAACTGTAACCCTAATAGTTCATAATATCATTTTCCGATACTCATATCTGTCCCAAAAGATATACTGTCATGTTGCACAGATATTTTACATATCTTTCTAAAATAGATGTTTGCAGATATTCTAAAAATATCATTAAATACTTTTTAAATATTTTCATTATTTTTAGGATGTCTCTAATATATAGTCACATCATAATCTAAATCCTTAAGATTAGGATAACTTTGAGATTCCACAACTTTGTGGAATATTTTTGAAACAAGAAATTTTCAAAAATTTACAATTTTTTTTTTTTATTTGCCAGTTCTAAATCTAGTTTCAATATATCTTCTAGATTCAAAATATCTTGCGTCATTGGATGAATAAAGTTGAGTTACAAAATCACACTTTACATTGTTTAAAATTAAAATGCGTCGGCGTTTGTTGTCACTGAATGAAACAGTTATTGTCGAAAGATATGAATGAAAAAATTATAACTTTATCAAGTACTAACCTGCAGCACTGAGTGCTGTTCTTGACGATCTCGGACTAATGTTGGCTGAAGTTTTTGGTACAATATTCAAACTGTTGACACTTCCGCTGTTGCTCAGAGACATAAGCGATCGCTTGTATGTAGCATCAAGGCTATTTAGGAGAATCTCTGCATATTCTGGGAAATGTTTCTTAAATGCCCAATAAGACCTGATTAAAATACAAAACAAAATTAGTTTTCATTTAAATTTGAAGAAAGTATTTGATTGATTAATTGCAATTGAATTTCAGTTATAAATATTAATAAAATACTTACGATCTCGCATAAGCTCGAGCATCAGGGTCCGAATCTGCAATTCCTTTTTTGATAGCATCCTGCAAGATGCTTGCATGTTTTTGTAAAATTTGCGTCGGCCAGATTTGAAGAATAAGTTGAAGGTATTCACACGATGCTCGGCGAATGTCTTTACTTTTATTGTTCAAAGACCCTGTAATTATTGGAATGAAGCGACTGCTATAAGTATTCGAGAGTATGAAGCGAACAGCCACAGCGCCAGCAGTAGCTACGACCTAAAGCAAAAACAGTTTTTTATTTATTTATTAATTTGTTTTCAATGTCTTAAAACCAATGTACGATTAATTGGTGTCGATCGATAATAACAACGTACTTTTGCACTGTTCTGAATGAGATTCATAAGCGTAGGTAATACGGTTTCACCAAAAGAAGCGAATTTGTTTTTCAAATGTTGGCTTAGAAAAGCCAAAGTTATACAGGCTTCTCGGACGACTTGTGATCTCAAATCTGCGCACGTGACTTCGAATGGTCGCTGTAGACTTTTCAAACACTCATAAAAATTGTCATAGTTCGTACCACCAGCTATAATTATTCCACGTAGTTTCTTCATCTGCAATATAAAGAAGTTTATTAACGTTTTATCAATAAAGTTTATTATCATGCTAATGTGAATGAGTGGAACAAAGTAGTAATTCTTCAACAGGAATTTTTTTTTTTATCACAATAAAGAAGTACATACACTATCAGTTCGTTGTTTCCAGTCTTTTTTATCATCTCCTATTGTTTCTTTAATCGCCTTCATCTGTTCCTCTAGATCTTTAGCAGAAAATAGTTTTACAGCTGGAACATCTTCAAAGGCTGCGAAAAAAGTTTCCGTATCGACTGCACCAGCTTGACCTTAAACATCATAATTGCCATTAATTGTACGTTATTTGCATTAAGGTGCCATTTAATTTAAAGATAGTCAAGACTTATTTTTCTTATAATAGTGAAGTTCAAAATATGGTTGAAGTGAGCAACATATTTTTGCAAGGAATTCCAACTTGAATCAATTTTCAATTTCAATATATAAAGAAAAAAGATATAGTAAATAAAACATTTTATTTTAAAACTTCTCAAACTGCTCAAATAAATTTGCGATTTTATTTAAATGTTTGATCCAAAAATTTATTTATTTATTTATTTATTTATTACAAAAATTTACAAAAATTTCGTTGTTTGAAACTCATTGCAAAAGAAAAAAGAAAATGCAAACGTTCTGCTCATAGAGAAAACTTCCTTAGACACCATATCTATTTATTTTTATTCTCAAACACATTTATAAAAAAAAAGAATAAGACAGATATGACTATTTGAAAATCCAAACAAATTAGTCAAGCTAAATTTTGATATTGTGTACTTTCATTTTCGTGCATGTATTTTGAAAAATTATTTTAACAGATAAATTTAGTTGACTTCGTGCAATAAAATTGCTATTCTTAAGGTGAAGCCTCTAAATGATAAAAAATGAATGATACACTCGATCACGTAAATCGTGACCTGTACTATTTTGTTTCCACGGTATATTTCTTAAGAGAAAAAAAGTGAAAAGATAGTCGATAGCTGGTGATTCATCGAGACC
The DNA here is from genome assembly GCA_022817685.1 of Aradophagus sp. ZL-2020. Classification (NCBI taxonomy): domain Eukaryota; kingdom Metazoa; phylum Arthropoda; class Insecta; order Hymenoptera; family Scelionidae; genus Aradophagus; species Aradophagus sp. ZL-2020. Next base: position 3,894 of record JABFOV010003030.1, on the reverse strand, counting down.
GAGTGCACCATATAACAAGTGCATGACTCGCGTCGACGGTAACTTCACAAGAAATTTCCTGGGACCAGTATAGTTGTGGAATTTGAAAATTATGTACAACAATGTGAATAACATCCTCGATATTTCCATATAAAATCCATCCTTGATGTTATCAAAGGATGCGCGCTCTTAGGAAAATATTATTTAAATCATGAACAGCAAATAATGTCAAGATTGTTATTTATTTGCTTTCAAGATGAATAATCATATTTTAGCTTGGAAACAGTTTGAAAAACCAATTTCGGAAATAATTTTTGTATATACATAAAAAAGCAGTTTTTACACTTTTAAGTTGAATAATGTATGTTCAACTAAGAAGACAATAAAAAGTATACTGGCGTGAAAAAAATGTATTAACCAATAATTATTACAAGTGGTTTGTGAACATTTGCAAATGTACATATTTTATGATAAACCAACCGTTTTTGACAAATACAAAGAAATTATTGCACTTGTAAAGTGATGTTTATGAAAAAAATCATTTTTCAAATTGAGGCAAAAAAAATATGGCTAAATAAGATTAAAAAAATCATCTTATTTATTTAACAGTAGTAAATTAATAAGTGAAGCAGAATAAGTTGAAAAAACATGCCTTGTTCTTATTAATATAGCTTGCATCCATTGACACTGAAGTTTAAGTGATCTTAGCATGATTTACATTGATACATACATTATTTGAATACTAATTATCAATGAAATTGGGGATTACCTGATTTCATTGATGGCGTTCTCTGGACCGATGGTGTTTTTGTAGCAGAATTACCAAGCGAAACTGTCATGCAAGCGACAAATGAAAATAAAAAAACTATAAATTTGTAACTATAATTGGTGACACTATTATTTTTGTAAAAGCTTTGGTTCATTAATTTATATTTTATTGTTACTAAATGAATCAAGATATGAATGTTGAATTCTAAAACTTTCTGAAATATTAAATCAAGGCAGCGTTGGTCTAGTACGTGTATTTATAATTTCATCTTTTTTTTCACTCTACAGCTTTTTCCTTGTATAATTAATAAATTTTAATACAATTCAAGCGACTATTTTCTACTTAACTTTTTTGCAATTATAAAATAAGAAAAAATTAATTCACATTACAATTGTGCAACTATTCAATAATTAGTGATTATAAAAACTAATTTGTACATACAAAGGTGAAACTATACAATTTTGATGTGAAAAATTATTTATACGTGATATAACAATGATTGAAACAAATAGTGGTTACACTACGTAATTATACAATATGTGTATTAAGGGGAAAGACTGAATTTAATATTATCAATACTAAGTATACGTAAAATTGTTTATTTATTAAACATTTCATTTCGTTTGTACATATAAATTTTATATCAATAAGTAAAATAGTTGTGGTCATTTTAACTATATATATTAATCAAAATAGGATAAATCTGTCCCCTTAAAATTTTACAAATATGTAATACATGTAGCTGTGATAAAAAGCTAATGTTTACATTTAAGTTCCATTGAAAAAAAAAAAAAAAAAAATTGTTACAATGAACGTGCTTGTGCAATATTTAATATGCTGACAAGACTGGGATATCTTTAGTTGAAATAATGCAAATATTTGAGTACCTGTCGTAGAAGAAGGTAGAAGTGATTTTTGTGGTCCGAACTGGCTCTTTTTCAATGGCATACCTAATCTTTTGGCAGGTGCAGATCTTACCTAAAAGTGTATCAATGATTAATTAATATTTTTGTTAAATAATTAGTAATTTTTAACATATAATTTACTGTAATTTTCAAAATTTGTGTGCAATAGCAAGAAAAGAACCTTTTAAGTCTGTGGGAAGTCACGAAACTTCTCACGTTCCAAAACAATTTGCTCTCAAATGAACTTAATTAACCAAGTTAAATTACATTACAAACTGATTACTAAATTGTAAAAATTATGGAAAAATAGATTTTACTGCGTTAAAACAAAGTTCAGCGATTTTTCATTCGACTGCTTAAATCCTCGTTATAAATTAAAAATAAAATAACAATTGACGAATCATCGCAAAAAGTTTACAATAAAATACATACAGCTCTGTCAGCCTCGTCCATGTCTCTACCCACTGAAACATAAAGAAAACATTTTTTTATTCTTATTCTTTTAATTAATAAAAACTGAAAATTGATGTATGCATAATTAAAAACTTAGATTTATGTCTGTAGTTTTATAATAATTTGGTTACAGCTTCATATAAATACTATTATACGTAATGTAATAAACGTTCAAATCCCATTTGAAATAAGTTCTGGCGGAAGAAGAATTCTTTCCTATCAAAATGACAAAGTCAAATTCAGAAGGATATTAAAAAAAAAAAAATTGGTTCCAAAGTGTGTACCTAAATTTGGGTACATCCAAGGAGGTTTGTGAACATCGCAATGACATCCCCTAGCTCTTGCTCCAGGATGTTTCACGATGTTATCCCACTTTAGTATCCAACTACTGCTCGGATCCCAAAGTTTCTGATCAACGCTCGGATACCTAACGAGTCCTCGATGCGGACACCGATGCTCGTTAGGTCGCAAAACATCCGCGTCGTTCATGATTCCATTTATTTGCCGAATAACATCACTGTCAACATCACCGTCCACAAACACGGTCCTCAAAAATAACGTAACACCACATCTCACAAACCATCTAAACGTTTCACTAACACCATTCACTGTCAGGTACTTTCCAGCATTGTGATTTCTGTCATTTTTCAAATTTCTTGTTCATACACTTTTGACTTTCTTCAAGTAAAAAGTAAACAAGTTTTGCGGGTTCAATGAGATTGTCCTCTATATGCAAAATGAAAATGTATTTCAAATTTAAATTTAGCTCAATTGATTATTTCGACGCCCCAGACGAAGACTAGGCTATCTCAAATTTTGGTCGAAGACTATGCCATTTAAAAATTTCCTATTTAAAAGTATATGTAAAATTTTCAGATGGCATAGTCTTCAACCAAAATTTGAGATAGCCTAGTCTTCGTCTGGAGCGTCGATTTCATTATATTAGTGTTTTAATGCAAAATGAAAATGTATTTCAAATTTAAATTTAGCTCAATTGATTATTTCATTATATTAGTGTTTTAATGGGAATGTATTGTTAGAGGAAGAATTTCCGTACGGTTGTAAAAATATAAATATAAGAAAGAGAAAATATCATATTCACAGGAAGTTGTATACTTAGGATAATACATTTTGGTAAAAAGTATTTATAACTGATTTAAGAATCTGTTTTTCAATATCAGTTTCAATTATGTTCAATCAACTGGATTCATCAACTGCGAATCGTTCCAAACTGTTCTCTTGACACAAAATTATTCAATCCTAGTTAGAACTAGAATTCTGTAAATGTACAATGTAAATAACGTTGTAATGTACGTTGCGCCGATTTATCGCAAATCACTGGCAATAACTTCTGCAAATACAAAATGAAATTGCAAAATACTCATTTGAAAACTTCTACTTTCAGTGAAACTGAAAAATGCATTTGTTTAATTGAGTGGATCGTTTAGAAAAAAGGTTTCCAAATTAATAGCTTAATTTTGGTTTGCAATACGTTGTAGCAATTTTGCTAATTTTTTGCTAGAATCAACTTTCCTAAACTGAATTATATCCTTCTAATTATCAAACTAATAATTAAATTTTAAATGAATGCCACTTGTAAGTATCTCCAATTGTACACGCACAGAAATAATCGCGTTGATTTAACTATATAAATTTTGTTGCAAGACATTTGTTCAATCAAACGAAATTTCGTTTAAATCAACTTATTTTTGTGTTGAATTGACAAAATACTTTTGCCCTGTCTCTTTGTAAAATCAACAAAATCTTTTTGTTCATCATACGGTACAG
>JABFOV010003029.1:0-17706 GCA_022817685.1 Aradophagus sp. ZL-2020 | reverse complement strand
GATACGCTCGAATCAGCTCTTCCATACAATTTAATACGAACAATTCATGGAGGCACGAAACGGCCATGTTTAATTACATAGAGCAGCTGGTTCCTGCGTACAGTTTCGTGATAGCGCTTCGACGTATTTTCCAGAACGAGAGTTCTCTTTGATTTTCAAATGTAATCACAGAATTTAGGGCAAAAATTGCCAAGCCCGGCGAACCAAGCAGCGACGCCTTTGCGAACTGGCTACGAAACATCAACGTCCCGGAAATTGGGTATTGTTTCACACTGATAGCTTTCACCTTAGTTACGACACTTAACGTTGTTGAACTATTAATTTCATAAACAACAGCTGTTTAATTAGAATGGACCGTTATATATTTGTACAACAGAGTCCCTTCTCTGACGATTTCCATCAAACATCAAAATTGACATTCAGTGCATAGAAGATTGGATATTTTAGACCAATCATCAAAGATCGAATTGAATTTCGGGGGATTTGAAGTTTTCCATTCAGGGTGACCAGCAGTTACTTAAATGTATTTTCTCTGTATTTTCCCTATGGTATATCTAACTTTCCCTGTATAAGATTTACCATCAAATAATAAATATATACTTTTAAAAGATCATTATTTTTGGTAATTTTCAATGTAATGCGATCCGTCGCACTACATGTGAACTTGTATACAATGGCTGTATAATTTATTATATTTATATTACATTATATTTATTTTATATTACACTCTCTGAGGTATAGGGAACAATGTTCAATCGATTTTAGACGTTTCAGAGAAATTTCAAAAATTTTCAATTTTTTGAGATTTTTCCAAGGGTCCCCGTTTGCATTTTAGATTGGTGATGGCATTGAATGCCAAAAATCGAACTGTATTTTCAGTTTTAGGGAAATTTGACGTCTTTTAACCAAGAACAACGTGCAATTTGCGTTTTTGAAGCAGAGTATAAAAAATGAGCGTTAAAAATTCATCTCTTCACATTAACGACGATATTTCTTGCATTTATTTTATTTACATATCACGAAATACCAAATCTCTACCACCATTGCATTTTTTACACAATTTTACCTCAACACTTCGAACTAAAGCAACAAAACCTACACTCCACTTAAATTATTTCTCCACTTTCTCGAGCTTATCTTCCAATCTAACGAACCAGCATTAGAATTAGATAAGCGTGACAAACCAAAGTCGAGTTTTTGAAATTTCACCGCAAAAATCTCTGACAACGTTTACCGTGTGCGAAATTGATTTTTAACGCTTTGCCGTACAAACGCAAACCCCACTTTAGACTCCTTATCACAAAGATCCTCAAAGACCTCTCTGTCGGCATGCGGCAGCATAATATCTTCTCTGGGAGCAAGTTATCCTATCGAGCGAAATTACTCGCACAAAAAGCGCGCTCCGAGCCAAGCATTTCCACCATTATGGCTCCGATGTCACTAGCGCGTGTTTAATTACCGTCGACCGATAAAAATCGCGTGACATTGTTGGAAAAAAATACACAAAATAAAAAAAAAAAAAATGGAAAACCCATCCATTATACATACCATTATACATTACACATCGGTTTGAAACGACAGGTGGCGCCACCTAATAATCGTCCCACCCAGGAGAAGTTATCATTTCAAAATTTAATCTCCCGTGCGACGTGATTCCATCTGGCCGGGCGAGGCGGCAAGTTTGATTCACAAGCCGGGATCCCGAAATGGCGCGGCGATCCCGCAGGACCGCGATTCCGAATCATAAATCAGTCCGCTCGGTACATTTGTATGATCAGTCGAGAGTTGATTTTTCCTCTCTCGGCGCCCAGCCATTGAGCGTTTTCGCGGGCTCGTCGCACGACGAAAATTCAATGCTATCCCACAATAGCGTCTCCTTGGTTACCCCCGGAGTAGGCTACGTGTGTGCCGACGTTTCTATATAACTTTGACGGTCGCTTGATCCGATGCACTCGAGAGGAACGGCTTCGACGAGTTTCTGAGAGTTGTGAATGAAAGATGAGTCAGTCAACATGTCGGATTGTAATTTATCTTGTCCAAGTTTGACACTTATTTTGATAGCCCGTTATTATTGATAAGATATTACTTAAGCGAACTGTCTCGAAAGTTGCAAGCGGGCTGTATTATTAAGCCGCGGCCGCGCTTCGAAATGCAGTGCGATGCATTAGCGGGACTGATTGCAAATTCACCGAACATTGCCGAGCCCGTGGCAACGGTCTCGGGGTTAATTGCGTCCGGGACCAAGGCTCGTCGTGCCGGCCGATCGGTTTGCTTCGACGCTCTCGTTGACCTTTTTGCCCGCAAAAATGAGGCTTTTTGAGCCGCCCTCGGAAAAGTTGGTCGCGCTCAGTTACTTCGTTCATTATTCCAGTTTGGACGTTCTTGGCGGCTTCTTGCGGCCAGCGTCGTTGGAAAAAGTTGATTGAACAAAGACGGCTGTTCTTGGCTCTCTCGAGGGAGACGCGATTCCGAACAATTGGTCAAGAACTCGTTATTTTGATGTAGGAATGAAAAAGTTTTCTGCGGAACATTGTTGGGATAAGTATGAAATTCACCGCAGCATAGTAGAGGGCGTTGCTGTTTACACACAAAGACGCATTGTTTTTGAGAAAAATTCCGGGTATTAGATAATGTAAAACGCAATTTCTCAGGAAACGGTTGTAATAGTTTTAAGTCGTTGGCCAACAGTTTTATGTAACATACGCTTTTTTGTTATTCAATTTAACACAATCTTCCGCGCTGCCTCTAATCCACGAAAACTTCGTGCCCACAAAGTCTGAGAATCAATTCTGAGAAGTGGCCGTGTAATATAAAACACACGGACTCCCTCCTCCGGGGCTTCTGAAATTCTGACGGCGTCGCAAGTCGTGCAGCGCCACTAACAATGTGGACGTCCCTCAAACACGCCCGCTCGCGTACTTTCCGCCGACATTCCGATTACCTTAATGCGCTGGCAACCCCGCAGCGAGCGGTAAACAGAGGCAAGATTCGGCGGAAGTGCCGGCGCAAAGTCAGGGCGACGTTTAATTACCCGGCCCTGCTTCGGCGTTTTTGCCCCCTCGCAATTTGTTTTAACTGCTGAAAACGAGCGCGCGAGTCCCCCGGATCTCCGGGTTTTATTGGCCGCGTTAAATGTTTAGTGACTCGGTTAATTAAGAATCCACGACAGATGGCGCCACGCGCTCGTCCGTCCCCCGGGCCGGGCCGGGCCGGTTTAATTTATCGCGCGAAATTGCGGCGCGTTGAACTCCGCGAGGCACCGCTTTCACTTGTTATAACGGCTCGAATCGTGAAATATAAAGTGCGCGTTAAGGGCCAGGCCGGCGCGGCGCGCGCGCGCCAAACAAAGGGGCGGCGAAGTAGTTTCCAAGAGCCGTAAATTTTATGGTAATACAAAACGTTATTATGACGGTGTCAACATTAATTTGCATAATTTGAATAACAGGTGTATGACGCGGTTAATGAAAACGAATGTGACCGGCTCCATTAGGGCTTATAAATCACGGCTTGATGATTTCCGAATATCCGCCGTGCTTTTTTATCGAACGTGCACTTTTTTCTCTATAATCAGTCCCCTCCTCCTCCTCCTCGTCCCTCGCACACTTCCGGGCGTTCGCCGCGGGATGTTAAGAGGATCGCCGGCGGCAATTTATTCGGAGATTAATGAAACAGATTGTTGCAGTCGCTGATCTCTTTCGGCCCGGCCTCGATACTCTTTCGAGCGTCCGTTTTGATTTATGCGCCACCCTTTCGTTCTCGTTTTCGAGCGAAAAACATCGAGAAAAATATATTTCGTGAATGTACGTGCGTGATGTTACCACGTGGCGAGTGTTAGGGATTGTGGAGGTAGACGAAATGTGAGGCCCGATTACATGGAGAAAAATGTTTTATAAAAATTGTGATTCTTCTTTTTTGATAAAGTCGGTACATATTTTTTGAGAGTTTTGCGAATAAATTCGAGAGAAAGGGTTGTTTAAACGCTCGTCCAGCGGTTGGAATTGTCACGAGAATATAATTTGAAAATCCGAGCAAAAGTGTTTAAGATGGTGGAATAAATTTCGTTGATACCGTGGAGTTGCAATGGGCTCACGCGAAAGTGTTGAAAAATCCTGGATTACATCTAAAGAACCTGGCTAGTTGTAACAAAAAACTAATAAATTTTTCAAAGCTGTGTTTTTTCCCCGCCGTATTGTCAATTTTCAATAGAAGCATGAATGGCTGCAAGTAATCCTCCTTCCTTAATCCGTGGCTGTTCATGTATCATCAGAAAATAAATGGCAACAAAAAATATACTGCCCGTAAATACGGTAAACTGTAACAAAGTCGGTGTAAGTTTTGATATTACTTTTGCCGTGTGTACAGATGCGCTTGAAATTATTGACCATCGGTTTAAACAGGTTACCTCGTTTTATCTACCAAAAAATACCGATACGTTCGATGTATTAGTGACAACTTTTTTTATATTGCTGTATTACCAATATTTGAGTATTATATTATAAACGGATAATTGAACGAATAATTTTACTTTCGTTTATAAATTATTAAATTATGACACGAGCAACAAATATTATGCAAAAGTACTGCATATTATTGCTTTCAATTTTATTTTTTTTTTTGTGATTGGCCTCTTTATACCCTTAAGTAAATAAATAAATAAGTATACCTGTGGTGTTGAGGAAATACCAGTTATGTGACTTTTAATTATGAAAAGATAATTGACTGCATTTTATTGATCTAATAATCGATGATCATAATAGCAATAGAGGTAACAATGATACTATTATTTAATTATAGAAAAACAATTATCTTTTATATAATAACAAATGTTTTGGAATGTGGAACATCAATACTTCGGAAATTACCAGGATACAATTAAGCCCTTCTTCCTTAACACCTGAGATATATATAAATATATATCTATATATATATTTCTTTGTACTTTCTTTTCAAACGATTATGTAGTAATTTGAACAACCGATAGTCAACATTAAAATTGTCTATCTATAACCGCTGCCTAACAATCTACTTCTCAGAACGAACCGCTAATCTTCTTTGAATAAGCAGAAAAAAAATTAATTTCCTTATTTTGCAAACCTTGTAAATTCACAAACATTGTCATGTAACGACCAGATAAATGAAAGTAAATATTAAACGATAATCAAGGAAGCATCGCTACGACGGTGTTAATAATGAATAAAACTAATCCGCTCAACGGTTTAACGAAGCGTGCATTTTCTCGCGCAAAAGTCGAGTGATCCGGGGAGGGGTTCGCGGAAGGCTTGGCCGTGGATTGCGGGGCATTCCGGAAAGAACGATTTCAGTTCCTCGAGGATGCCGCGGGCGATCTAATCCAATGAATGTTTCAACCGTCCGAGAACGTATTGCCGAATTGTTGGCGGAATATTTCGGATGCCGCGGCGGGATTAAAAGTACGCGGGGTCAATTCCGACGTGACTGCATCGCGCGCGCAGCGAAATAATTTCCCGAAAAATATACCCTCTATGAGAAAAAGATCGTTATTTCACTTGGATATTGGTTACGACAAAAGGACTTCGTCAACGTAATAGCAAGAAACTGCGACATTCGAATTTATGAACAATCTCTTTCTTCTAATAAATAAGGATGAAAAACTGACCTTATTTTTCTATGCTTACCTTTTGTCCTCCTTTTTCATTGCTTGGTTTCTTTTACGACGAAATGACTTTTTTCAAAAGCACGATCTTTGAATTGAAAATGTTCTTTTTGACAGTACCAAGATTGTAATATATTAATAAACGATTGAAACATCCTTTTCACGAGTACGAGAATCGCCGATCGGCGAGTGGCGCACGCGCAGCCAGGCCGACCAATCTCGCCGACAGTATTACCTGTATTAGGCGCGGATGCGAGGGACGAAAAGCTGGGATCTTATCTCGTCCGGCCGCGCTCGCTCAGCCATTCGCTGGCAATTCCCGCCCGCGCGAGAGTGCTACCAAGATATTTATACAGGCCCGCGCCGCCATAACCGAATCTTCCCGGGGATTCCCCGGGGAGCGCGCGAAATATAACGTTCGGACTCTTCATGGGTATTTGCCTAGACCAGATTTTGTTCGCGCATGGAAGATGAATCGAAAAATGTGTCATTTCGTATACAGCCCCGAGTTACATCCTTTTTCGATTGATTGCGCTGCGGGGGAAATGAACTTCTTTTTTAGCCCCGCCACCTCGAGGGACATATGCATTTCTGATGCCCGCGAAATTCCCACTTTTTTCCATCGCTGTTTTTCTCTTTTTTTCTCATCTCTTTCGGTTATTACTTCTTTTAGTATTACTTTTCTTCCTCTTTTCTTTCGGCTTTTATTGGTTTGTTTTATTGACCTTGCGCCTCGCGGTAATACGTGAAATATGCTGCGCGATTTTAATATTAAAACGTGGTTTCGGATACTTCGGCTCAAGTCCAGTTTAATCCATGTTTAACGCGTAACATTAACAATAACTAACTGGAATCCACGGTTCAGTTGTCGCGGGGACTTAATAAATGTGTGCAATATTAACCTGGAAACGGTCGAACCAGACTCGGCGGTAAATAATCTGAAGTGGCGTTTTTATGTGTTAATTCAAAGTGGTTGGAATTCACTAGAGATGTTAATATAATTCAACTGAAATATACCGTTCCTTTGATGCGATACAGATAATCTTGTTGCAATTAAAGAAACGTCACGAGATCATGATTATAGGATTTAAAAATTAAAGTGACAGTTATAATTAGGATAGTGAAAAAGAGGAACAGAAATCTAAACTTGATTTCGTCACGGTGATAGGTGAGATCTGATTGAGATGTCCTTTTATGAGGTGCTATTTTAGTCGTGGTATAAAAGATCATGGGATTATATTATTCATTGATTAGGAAAGTATATTTTTAAATTTCAGAAGCGAAATTATCACCGTGCGATGTAAGTTTGAATTGTTCCATTAATCGAGCCGGTGGGACAGACTAAATTCTATTGAACGAATATTATTTTTAAACCGTACGGTCAATATTTGCTATATTTATAACGTACTTTTATCATAACAAAAGATTTATTTTTAAAGTTCCACGACGTTTTTCTAACAATTTTAACCAGCGATAAATAATGTGTCAAATTAACGAACGTGAATGGAGTAAAAAATATGTAATTGAATAAATAAGCAAAAACAAACGTTCACTCGTGAATAAGTGTTTGATGAAATCACGGGAATTTAAAATGGTTGCGGAATAGATTTTCGGAGATACGTCTTAACGGTTGCTTTGAGTACTTCGTATGATGAAAATTGCTTCCGAGTTGGAGATGATTGCAGCCGAAGAAAACATGGAAGTCTGATGGAGTCAAATCAAGTGAATAAAGCGGTTAGTGCAGCAAATCGTTCCTTAATTTAATGATCTTCCGTAATGGCCGTTAGACGTTACTCATTCGACAACATTCGCTTTTACATTCAATTATTTTGTATTAATTGCAACGTAATATCATTATTTCAATAAAAATTGATTTTACCGAACGATAAGTTAATTGTAAACAAACAAACATTTTAAATAATGAAACGTCGTTAATTATTGAAACAAAACGTCCGGTCTGTCGTAATATTAATAAATATACATTTTATGATGATTTATTTCCAATACATTTATCTAATTCATCGTTAACTGCTAATTATTTATAATTAGATTTCATTTTTTATTCATCGACTTAATGCATTAAAAATAATATTTGTCTGTAAACTAATATACAACAAATGCTTGCTCGAAATATTGTTATCGTTAATTATGTAAAATTTTAAATTTGCGACAATAATAGCAAAGTTGCATCAAACTTCCATGCCCAACTTGCTACATTTTTTAATGGTCATAATTAAACTGACGTTAACCCTTTAACGTCCGAGTGTGCTGTTTTCTGAGAATTCTTTTCTTTTATTGCTAAAAAAATTACTTTTTTTATGGCTGCCTAAATCTTTAGGGAATGATTTCGTATAAAAATAATCTTGAGCTAATATATTCGATGTTATCGTCTGTTCTCATGTTACTAAAAAAGTGTAATTTTTTCATTAAATAAAAAAAAATCATCGTTTATTATTCATGATCAAATTATAATTTAATTCCAAAAGAATCACAATAAAATTATAAAACCCCGTTTTTCATAATTAAGAGCTGTTACGTTAACTTCAAGTACGTAATCAATATCAAAAGAATAAATGAGCGATTATTAAACACTTTTAACAATAACAATTTTAAAATCGCAGTTAAGTGGTGTCCGAAACAAATAACGCACTCGGCGTTGATGCGGGGTTAAAATGCATAGAGTATTATAGAATCTGTAAGCCAATTTATCAATATTACTGAAACACATTTATGAAATACAAAACAGAAGTTTGTAATTTTAATTTTGATTATTTGTATTTAAGTACGAAGTAATTTGCTTAATATCAGTTATAAACATAACTCAATTACTGATCAGAAAGGTGACGACGATTTTAATAAACGGCAAAGTTTTGATAGATTAATTTTCTGCGAATCCGATGAGCGAAATTAACTGGAAGCGATTGTTTCCAACAAGAAGGGGAGCATAAATAAGTAATGAAACGTCGAAAGAAAACGGAGCTCGTCGGCAAAAGTTGTGACCACGACGCGATTTCAATTCCGGCAAAAAGACGCGGCCGATTCCGCGCGGGAAAAAAGCCGGCAGCGGACCGTAAGCAAACGTAATACGCGAGGCCACGCGTTTGCGCCGGCAATGACAAAGCAATGAAAAATGTCTCGTGGTTTTTCCCCGTCATTACGTTTTGCTCGCATTTCCGTTCGGGGTTATTGATGTAATCGGATTGCGCTGCTGCGCGGCACACTTCGCAAAGTGGCAAACTTTAGCGTTGCTTATCATTGTCCGACTTTGGCTCCAATAATCAGTTTTTAGTGCAGTCAAATATTGAACTTCGATTTAGGTTTACCAGACGAACTACAATAGAACAAAAGCTCAACCGCATTGTCGTTTGTGAAGCAACGATTTTATTTTTATTGCATTCATTCAGATACGGAACATTGAAATCAAAAGCATTCTCTTTAACCGGCATTTCGTTTTCGAAATCTAATGGAACGATCATACCTCTTTTGTTTTGTTCGGCGACACAAAAATACGGACGACGGAACGCGACGAGCTTTTCCATCGCCGTTCAGTCTTTCATTAATTCCACTCAAGTGTTATTTATCTTTTATCTATTATCCTTTTATTCTTCTTCTTCGTTCTTTACATTGCGATGGTAAATAGCGCTGAATGAAATGGACAGCGGACATAGTGATTATGTTAAGTGGATGTGTTATCGGCCGAAATTTTTACGTCGAAATGTTACATTAATATACACGGGGGAAAATATAGCAACTTATTTTATAACATAAATTCCGTTAAAGTAACTCACCGTAAGGATTTACATAAATTTACATAACTTTTACACTAGTTATACTAATATCATGTATACGTCATGTTATGTGGACTTAATATTTCTTTTAAACTAACGTTGTTCTTACATTAACTACAAAATTTTATGTATCAAGGATACGAAAAATGCAAAATAATTTGAGAAATTGCAAAATGAATTCACTTGTGGCAAGTGGAAAATTTTTCGAGTTATGTTTCGAAAAATTACGGAATTAGAAATAAGTTTATTAAACACGTGTCTCAACCGGATTTCATTACATACAGACATATATGTTTATAAATTCTCACGTCAACGAGTTTCTCTCGCTGCTCCATCCCGACGTATTTCCTCTCGAGCCAAAAAAATAATTACTTTCTCGTATATACCGCTTTTTACAGTGTCTCGGTTTCTCCGTTTTTATAAAATCCAATGTTTCAGATAACACCGTCCCAAGGTCTCACAATTAGAACGTTATTTGAACGTTCACAAAACCGTGCTCGGAGGCCGGATTTGCCGCGTGGCGGTGAGCTCGTATATCGCTTTCTCGTTACCCGGGCGTGGAGGGTTGCGCCTGGCAAAAAACCGCGCCCGCAATCTTTCCGTCTTTTCGCGAAAAGTTCGCGAGACGCGGGATTCTCGCAAAGTTATTCATACCGCGAAAAGAATTTAGTTATACGAATCTCGCGGCTGAATTGTGCCCGGTTATTCACTGTTTCGAGACCCACGCTGTTGCAAAATACGACGGCTCTTGTTTCGCATTGTTCGGATTTAAAGAACAGCACGCGCGCGCGCGCGCGCTTCTTGCCTTCGACCGCAATCTCCGGCGCCGTTCCTTTCTTGCGCCCGTTCCCCGGCGAGTAAGTCAAATCTCGGGCGCTTGTTGTAACAAATCGATGTGGATTCGATTCGCCTTGCTTTCAAAAACATTTGACTCGTAAGCGATTTCGCCTTTTTGCCCCCATCATTTTGTCTTCTTTCAGACCGTCGTCTTTCTCGCGCGGCGCTGAAAATCCGCTCTTGCGTGAAAAGTGAATCCCGCGGACCGAAAAATGTTCGTCCGGGGAGAGCCGGCGCGTATCTTTGGCCCCGCTGAAGCAAATTCTGCGTTGTATCGAGAAATCCCTTTAGTAGACGGTGAAATCTTTTTTAAAGCGAGACGACAAAGACGGTATATTTGTCCCAAGCTCGCGTAACGGACGAAATTTCAAATCGAGTTGATGACTGTGGAGAAAGAACGTTCTTAGCGATTTATCGTTCAAAAGTTTGAGCAAATGCGCACAGTTATTTTTACTTTTTAATAGAATTTGGTGAATATCTGCGCCGTGGGTTGCTAAACTGAGAGATACTATTAAATAGTTAAAGTTACTACTGAGTTGTTAAAGTTATTGTACGGAGGGAAATATCACGTGCTATCGACATAAATTTCATGTCGATATGATGTCAAAAATTCATGTACGTTTGACTTCATGTGTCGATAACCTGTCATTCTACTTTATCAACAGCATTTCAAAAAATCACGACAGATTTAGTAGCATTATTTCTCTCGGTGTATTTGCACGGCATAAGTGTATCACTTTTGTCATTTATTTTATAGCAAATTCTATTAGATTAATTAAAATTGAAAATAAATCAATTTAGAGCCATCCAAAAAAAGCAGATTTCAACTTGGATAATGTATATTAATAAAAAGTTTTGACCAAACTAAATCGAAAAAAAATTGAATTTGTACCAACTTTGTTGAACAGTCCTAAAAAATTACTATCTTTGTTTCCTGCGCGTGTGAAGAAAGTTTCAAACATTTTTCTTTATCAACTAATTCGAACTGAGAAAAATACTGAGTGAAATTCTTTGTCATTTTGTCTACAATTAGCTGAAAAATTAATTATATTTCAATTAATTTATTTGTTCAAAACCAAAATTGCAATTGGTACATTTTTTGCTGTAAGTTCGAATTCGTTGACCAGACAAGTTTGGGACCTCGGTCACATTCCTCGTTGTAAGTTTTCGGTCGAATCCATTTAACAAGCTTTCGATTGGTTCGTTAGTTTTAACACCGCCATTACGGTCGCAACAAAGCACGCATTTGGGCCAAGACCGGATTCATTCTTACGTGGTTTTCTCCCCGGCGCGTTGTTTAACTTGGCCGCTTGATTCGGCCGTCATTTAGAACACTTAGATATTGTATTGTATTTCGGAGTGGCCCTAAGAGCGTGCCGGTTTTCCAAGTTTTAAACCAGAGAAAGGGTCGAGTGCGCCGAGGGACTCGGCGTTTTCAGCCTCATTGGCAGACTTGGCGTCAAATCTCGTGCTGAATTCCGGCCGTAATACGCCGAGCGATGTTTACGGTTTGTTCTCTCGTAGACGGTGATTTCACGGTGCTATCTACATGTGTGTGTGGGCGAATGTGTGTGGGTGCGTAATTTCATCGGAAAATTATACGTCACTGGGAAAACAGTGTGGTTTGAGGTGGAACGTATATTGTCGCCGTTAATCTCGGAGAATTGGATTGTTAAACTAATAATCTTAGATAGTCAATTCAACTATCTGCAGTTTGTCAGCCGTTCGATCAACGAAAATGAACATGATTCTCGTAATGTCGCCGTGATTGGACGGTCGGAATGAAAGACTGATTTTGATTGATCGGTGGCTGTCAAGTTTTTAATTAATTATTGGACGCAATCGGGATGGCGTAACGCAAATTCAAATGTAATTTATATCTTTTAATTACATCTTCTTTTTAAAAGAGTGGAAAACAGTTTGCCACATTTATCAAAGAATATGGAATATCGACTGTTGTTAACGAGATAGTACAAATTATATTATCGTACGAGTTTCGTTATTCCTTTATAATAAAATATTCGCAAAAAACGTACGAGTGATTTTTTGTTATTGTGAGATCGATGTTTCAGCAAGAATTGCTCTTTCGTTAATTGCGATAAAAATAATAAACTTTTCCAGTAGTAATGTAACTCTTTAGTCAGCCCTAGTCCGTGATAATTCCGCAAAAACTATCGCTAGAACGGCTGCCAAATATCGCAAAACTTTCGCCCACAATACCATCGCAAATTGCCGCAATTCCATTCGTCCAAATAATTTCGTCGACAAGTACGATCGACCTCGGCACGTCCAAACTGTCCCGGCTACTCTTCTAATAAATGCGACTAAATTGCGGGAAACAAAGCGGCCACGTCAGCGCGTCATATCTTAGGAAACACTCGGCCAAGTGTTTTCGTTTGTCGTCTAAGATTTCCCGGGACTTTTCGCGTGCGGCAATAACTCAAAAATACACGGGTTCCCGGCCGCGCGCGAATCGTTTAGTTTACTACATATACAACTGTCTTCAAAAGCGTATTTCAGATTTCACGTTGATAAGCACCGCGGCTGTCAAAATAACGTATTACCGTGAAAACCGTCGCTGTCTCGTGTATACCGACTGACAAATTGTTCGCAAAAAAGGTGAAAAAAAGGAAAGAAAAAGAAAAATACGAGGGAATGGGGAAAAAAAGAAAATATTTGCCAACATGAAATTGCGACAATTACCGATCGAACAAAGCGGGCATTTTTTATTCCACGTATTTTTGCTTCTTCGTTTCGCCGCGCTCCTTTTTAGCCGCGCATCTCTGCTCTCTTGGCGCAACATTTTTCAACGACGTTTTCCTTTCGCTCGCAGACCCCGGGAATTCGACTTCACTTGCGCCGCGCAATTGTGCCGGCATTGTGCGCGCAAGGCGTAGTTTTTTTTGTTCTCGAGGACACACCGTCATTCAACGTTATTTGCTCGTCTCCATTTGCGCGTCGCGTGGCCCGATTTGCCTGGGAAAATGTGTCGGCGCCGTTTAAAAGCACTCGGCTGCCGTGCGTAAGTGGCGCGCGCGCGCACGCGCCACTCCGTTGGACTAACGATGTGCGCCCAGGTGAATAAAATGCAAAATATTTTCGCGCGCGGTCCAATCAATCGGGCACGAAAATTGGAGCGCACGGTTTCTTCGACAAAGAATTTCGCCGCTACTAATTTCCACTTGATCATCCGGCGAGTCGCTGTCAGCACTGATTATATCGTTGAAAAATGTCGAATATTTAATTACTGATATTGATATTGTTGCGATAACGATAAGACTAGTCACTATTAGAATTTACTGAAAACAGGAATCGAGAAAAATGTTGTATATTCATTTTTATTGAAACGAATACTGAAATGATTAATTTAGAACTGTTTCGTGATTATTTCTCGTCGTTTTAAATTTATTAAGTTGGATTATAATATCGAGTAGAAACAATACTGAATTTATCAACAAACAAAAAAAGCATGTACTTTTTTGCAAAAATATCAAATTTTAGGGGCCCGTAAAAAGGTAAATTCGGCCGTCAGTAAAAACACATTAAACATTGTCGTTAAAATAAAAAACTACAGATTAACTTTCGAAATCGAAAACTGATCGAAGTTTAATGTCGTTGCAAAAAAGTATTGCAAACTTCCCGTACATCGTTTCAGAACGAAAATAAAACTGTTGGTGCAAGAAATTTCGTCGGCCTCTTTGTTCTCGCTGCTTATTTAAATTCGATTGAAATCCAATCTCAGATTGGATATTTATTATTTTCTCCGCGAGCTTCGTCTGTCTTGCCGCGCAGTCTTCCGTGGTAATATAATATTTATTAAAGATAAAGAAGACGAGTAAATATTAATATTGCGCTGAGTAAATAATTTCAGAATCTAGAGAAAGCGTTAAATTAGTTTTTTGGCGCTGCGAAAAACGAGTGTTGGGTTTTCTTGTGTTGAGCAGTTTTTATTTTTCACGAAATAAGTTCTAAATAGTATCAATTGAATTGATATCGATAACTGGAACGAGTACTAATTTTCATTTTCAAATAAAGCGAGTTTTTTCCTTTGTTCATTATGAATGACAGTTTCGATAAACTTCCAATATAAACAAATAAATTGAATATTAACAAAAAGGCACATTTGTTTATGAATAAATAATTAATTCGCCGCGCAATTATGAATTATACCGTGCATTACATTTAACTTAAATAATATATCACTAAATATTACATTGACAATAAAAGACCGTAATATTTCATGTTCCAATATTAATACTGACGGACACTTCCGTATTCAAATATTAACATTGATTATTTGTTGAACAAGAGCACTCGCCGTGACATTTTATAACAAAATCACAGTATTAATTTTAAGAAATTATTAAAACAAAGTTTTTAAGCCAATTGAACGAACGTTAAAATTGCAATATTTCCTTTCCAAGTAAACTTTTTAATAAATTTGAAATAATTAAATTTTAATTAATGACATCAAATTATAATTACTTAAAAAAATGCAAAGAATATTAGAAATAGTAGTTTAATAGTAGCTTATTCGTTAAAAAGTAGTATCAATTAAACTTTAGTTTAATTGAATACTGATAAATTAAAAATAATATTCTGTCAAAAAATATTAAAGAACTAATTTTATCAATTGAGTTATAAATTTCAACACTTGATTACGTTGTTTGTAATTCCTACCTGATAAAATTTTAATGAATAGGAAACCCGGGTGCTCAAGAAATGGAACAACAAAATTTATTATGCCGTTATTATACGTAAAACTGCATTTATTTAAAGCAAAATGGCATTCCCTCAAAAGGACAATTGAATCTCGGGAATCAAAAACTGATTAAACACTTAATGTTGCAAAACTAGAACATCGAGAATCGCGTTTTCACGGACGTTACTGTTTTCTGCTATTCATGGATTGTACTCCATAATATTTAGTTTGCGAAAACACGTTAGAAACAAAATTATGTCGGCAATTGAAAAGTAAAGTTACGATTCATTATTTTCATAATAAACTCAAATAAATTAACACTCGAGTGCACATGTTCAAATAAAATACCACAAGCCAAGTGTCGAAGTTTGTTCTATTTTAATTGAACCGAGAACCAAGATGAATGATCTATAAATGTTATCATTTTTTGTATAAAGTTAGCAAACTCATACATAGTATAGATATTAATGTTTAAAACTATTAAAATGTAGTCAAAAGCGAATAAAAATCATTTACATTAGAAAATATTTAATCACTTCGGTTAAATAATGTTTCTGCCCTGCTGATATTTTGAACTTTAAAAAAAGTGCATTCTAATTTGATGGACAAATTGTATCAGTTTAAATTAATTTTACCATTTTAAAAACTGTAATTTAAATTCGTAAAATTTACGATACATCTCGTATGATTACGAATAATCCATTAAACTAAACTAAACAGAACGTGATGTAACGTAAAACTTACGGTAAAATTCGTAAATTCTCACAAATTTGGTCTCTCAATGCAACCCACAAAATAAATAAAGTAAATTGTATAAAATATTTTTCTAAACGTAATAAGTCACTTCAAACATTTTATTTTGCAGTGTTCACGTACTTTTCCAACAATTTCACTGAAACATCTAACAAATTATTTCCAGGAAAAAAATAAAGAAAGAAAAAAAAGTAAAGTACTTGATAAAAAAAAATGAAAAAGCAAAAAAAAAAAGTTAAAATGGCCCGGAATTTTGTCGCAACTGTGCGATTTAATCGTCGAGATACTATTCCAAGTGCGCGAAATGTCAACTACTTTGTTCACTGTAGCCGTTCCGTTCGAATATCTATCGTAATCGGAAATATATTATAATGCAACCGGGGAAGATTTATTAAATTTTTCAACGAGAGGCGCGTGGAATACCTTACCTCTGTCGAGTGATCTGGCAAGAAGAATTGTTGGCAGGATCAGGAAAACCATGTACCAGGAAAGTCGGTCCCGCATTCTTATTAGATTTTCGGATCTTCCTGGAAAAGAAAATACGAAAAACCGTGAATGATACCTTGCTGAATTTCGTGCGAGCGTGTTTGCGGTGATGCGCGCTTTTTGGCATTACTTTTTCAAATGCCGGGGTCGTTATAGCAGGGCGAAAAAGACCGAAACAGGAGGAAGAAAAAATAAGAGGAACGAGCCGCAAAAGTACGACGCGTCACGTAAGGCGTTATGTCAAATTTGCGGCTCGCTTGACGCGCGAGATTATAATCCTGAAAAATGGCCATCCGTCGGGGAAATAAAAGCACTTTTCAAGCGGATATTAATCTCACGAAAAGCGAAGCTGTATTGCTCTAATTACGAATTCCCGACGAATAACAGCGTATGGATATAATTCCTGCTGTACATTGCGCGCGCTTCAAAACGCGCGCTACACTTTCTTAAGACGATTACGAGAAGGAATAATAGGAGCGTACTTTCTGCGTGATGTTGAGTTATTTGGAATATCAATTTAAATATCAAGGCGGAAAGTGGGCTCATGTTTAAGAGAGTGTTTATCCGAAGGCTATTTTCCTCGTTACCCCGAATAGGCAACAGTTTCATACATTTATAAATGTGTATATTAACTGAGTTTAACACATATAATTTGAGAACTATAAAGGTTCATGTATAAATGTTAGTATTTATTTCAGTTTTGAAAATAAATTTATATGTTATCATTATTATCAGTTTGTTCATCAAAAAATTACAATGATTACATGAATATTACAATTCTTCAGTTGATAAAAAAAATTAATTAGTCAAAAACACAAAATTTATTTATAGAAGAAAACAAAGTTAATTCATTAATAGTAAATTAAGAAAAGGATATATATTTCATTATTTAAGTTATTATATTTCGTATGAAGGAATGAAAGCCTATGTATTTCGTTGTAATGAAGTTCGTAATTTTTCTATTCCTTTTTTCTCGTGTAGTTACACGAATTTAGTCAATTTAAATTCTTATACATCATTCATATCTTATGCAATGCATGCGCAAATATAACGTGTAATAGACTCAATTTTACTATTAACTGTATTTTGTTCCTTTTGGCGAAATAGACACGAAATACGAGTATTATCATGATAATCATTTCATTTTCTTTTATATATGATGCAGTATATCAATATCAAATTACATGAACGAATATGTAAAAGTATTTCTTTTTGGGAAACAATGTATGTTACTTGAAATGATAATACAAATGTTTTATTTTCAAGTAAATGAAATTTTGTCTACAAATAAAGAAGGCACCTTTGTGATAAAAAAATATCTTTTTTTCTATTTAAAAGTGAAAAATTGTATTCAAGGTTTCGTCAAATTTTAAAAAAATGTTGCTAAAATAAATTTTGTATGCAGTTCTTGTGATAATAATATTGTTTCAAATTCATTAAAATTAGTGGTAAACACTAATTTAGCAAAAATTAAAACTCTCATGTTGATTTAATAAACACTTGTCAAT
>JABFOV010003028.1:0-17706 GCA_022817685.1 Aradophagus sp. ZL-2020 | reverse complement strand
CGGATGCGGCCTTTTATTTTATTTACGAGATGCGGCGTAAATAACCGCAGTGGCGCGTGGAACGGAGCCACCGCGATCAAGGTATAGGCGCGTTTGAAGGCGAGCAGTTAAATGATTAACTGTAATCACTATGGATTCGGCGATAAAATGCGATGATGTTTTCGATTACCCCGACGATGTTGTATCAATTGTTTCAAAATACTCGAGAAGATTATTATAATTACGTTAAACCGAGCAAAATAACATTCGCGCCGCGTGCTCAATTATAGAATGTATGTTTTGGTTTAATTGCGCGCGCGAACGAGATAATATTGAGCCGACGTAATAATCGGAAGTAAGTGTTGAATTGAGAACGAGATAAGTTTTCCATCGCTTCCGATACAAAAGAATGTCAAACTCACGAGCAAGCCATTAGATGCCGTCAAACAATTACGATTAAATTATGATTATCATATCATGTATCATATTTGAATGATTATCGCGATAAAATTACGGCATCGTTTATTCCGTTCCTCGTATTTTAGTGCAAAAGCAACGGAAGTATTAACAATACGTGGTTTAAGTAAATGAAATGTAAGCAGGTTGCAGTTTCCATGTGTCTATCATAAAATATTTTCAATGTAAACATCAAAATATTCTTTAATCGATTCTTTAATTTCTTTAACGAATCGAAAATGTGCAAATACATCTGCAATTTTTTTCTTTTCCAGAATATCTTTTTAAATCTTGATTTTGACTCGGTGTCTTTAATTCATAAATGTAAATTAAAGCAATAAATATACTTTCTATACATCTACAGTTTTATTTTCAATATTGTTTTAAAGTACATTTGCACGTGAAATTCTTTTCTCCGGGGCAACGACTTTCATCACCGCATTCTCGAAATAAAAGTTGTCGAAAAATATTTCATATCGCGATTCGAAAGCCATTTAAAGCATTACAGTTTCTGCACGCAGACCTTTGGGACATGTTGGCGCGTCCGTACAAAGGGCAAGAGTCCCACGGAAACAATTAATCCAAGCCCTCTGATTACTTGGGCTACACTCCGGCTTCGCAAACGTCAAAACTCCAGATATTAATATGTTCTGCTGGATGACAGTGCACGTAGCTCATACCACCACGCTTCACCAGGGCTTATCGTTTCAGACCCTCCGTCGCGTCTATACATTTATGTATCCGTCTACCAATTAAATTACGAATGTCCTTTTGCTGTCGTCTTTTTGAC
This sequence comes from Aradophagus sp. ZL-2020, assembly GCA_022817685.1. Taxonomy (NCBI): domain Eukaryota; kingdom Metazoa; phylum Arthropoda; class Insecta; order Hymenoptera; family Scelionidae; genus Aradophagus; species Aradophagus sp. ZL-2020. Next base: position 16,481 of record JABFOV010003028.1, on the reverse strand, counting down.
AATCGCCGAGAAACGTTAAACGCATCGCAGATGCTCGGCAACAATAACTCGCCGCGGTCTTCGTACGGTCGTTTTTGCTCGGCGGGATCATTTTTTTCCCGCCCTTTCTGGGTCAATTGTTACGGTCAAATTGATTACCGGGAGTAAAAACAATATTTCGAGATAACCGCGCGTGCCAAAAAGAACGATAAATAGTTTAAATTAAGGCGCGTATCTTATGGCGAGCGAGTGGCGTAATTTCGTGGCGCTTTACGTTAAGAAATATGAAGAGTAAAAATGTTAGAAGAATACAACATTCAATTAACAATAGTGCAATTTAATATTGAGGGAAGAGAGTAGCTTTTTCTTGATTTATGAAGTTTATGAATTGTTGTTTTGTGTTGAAAAAGTTGAGAGTATGTAATATTGTTGATTTATATTAAGATATGGCAATTATTTGAAATATTTATGTGATGCCTCGTGTAACGACAATTATCATTAATCATCGATGATCAATCAATCAATTATTAAAAAATAAAACTCAACCTCAAGTTGTAGAATCGTGATCAGAAATACGCATTAAGTGCGCATTCTGGTATTCTTATAAATGTATCGCAATTGTCACTAAAATGACATGTATCAAAAAACTTGGTATAACTTAAAAACATAATCTAATACAATATGTTTATGATATTAAATCAATTTCAGATTGTTTGAAGAAACATTCAACAAATGTTACAAATTTTCAAGTACGACGATTAGTTTGAGAAAGTCGATTAAAATACAATATATATGTTGACATACATGCTATATTAATGCTTCAAGTTTTTCACATGTAAATTTATGCAATGATAAAATAAATGAAATAAACAAAACTGAAATTTCATTTTTACTCACCAACGACATGAAGGAATCCATACTGAGTCTTGGCTGTTGCCGTGTTAATTTGGCACATGTATTTTCCCTTGTCACTTTCCTGCACGTCGTTGATATGTAGATACCAAGTTGTGTGTTTGTCGTGCGTAACACTTATTCTTGGATTTCTCGTAATGACGTGGTTCTGTACAGTCAAAATGGCACTTTGATCATACAACATCCACGCCACCTGGAAATATCAATGAAATCCGATTTACATTAATGATGTACTTCTACCGTAAAAGAATATATTTTTTAACGTCTTTTTCAATCTCCAGTGTTATCCATAAATGAACCAGATATAACTGAAGCTATGCATTGATGGATTTTAAATTTCTATAAACCATATTTGTAAAAATTAGATATAAAAAGATATCAGATACTGTTATATCTCAAACATAATGTATTAATACATTATTATTAAATATTTATTTATGTTATAAATATGTTACATATAATCTATAATATAATTATATTACAATTATACGAAATAAATATTTGCAATATACTGAACAAATAGAACTCCTTTTTAAAATATCAGTTTGAGTGATTTAGTCAAGCCAATAGTCAGACACGCAACAAAGAATATTAATAAGGTTTACATTTTAAGATTCTCAAACCTCGATGCAATTTCGCGATGCACCTCAACAACAGCAGAAAAAGAAATAGACAATTTTTCTAGTGGCTTGACGTTTTAGTTCAATACCACAATAGATATAAAACAAAGGTAAAAATACTATAACTAATAACGTGAAAAAATGCATCGCGGGATTAGTGCGAGAAAGAGTGAACGAACGACGATGAATGGACGAAAAAAAGAGCAGAAATAAATTCAGTACAAAACACAATGACGCGTATAATCCCGCGGGTGCGCTGCATTATGATTTACCGGCGATTTCGATCGTTACGGATGTTCATCTTTAACTGGTTTCTTGCGTCGCGGCTCAAAACCAGGCACATCTGTTTTCTCGAAAGTCGCAGGAAGAAGTGCCCCGAAAAGTTTTCCTGCTAACGAAAAGAGGCCATGAAATATTTATGCCTTCCTGTTTGACTCAGCCAAGTGACACGCGAGGAACATCCACGTCTTCTTCGCAGTCAAAATAGTCGAATTAAGGAAATGGCCCGTGATTAAGCTCGGCAGTTAAATTTTCGGCGCATCCTTCTTTCTTTTTGACAAACGCGATTTTCATTATTCTCACGGAAATGAGAAAATTACAACGCTCTTAAAATATATATCTCGTGTCAAAAATGTTGTAAAGTCTTGCAAAGTAAGAATTTGAATGATAAACTTTTTTTTAATGGTATACAGAGCCAATATCAACAGTGATTGACGTTCCATTCAATTTACATCGAATCAATATTATCGAAATAATATTAATAAATTCATTCAATTACGATTCGTTATTTATTATTGATATTGAATATTAAATCAATCAAACAATAGATTGATCCTGAATTAACATGCAGTTTCGTTTCGTATTTTATTAAAGTAGGTTTGTTTTAAAATAGTATGGTTTAAATTTGTTAAGAAACCTACCAGTTATTAACACTACACTGTTTTATTACAAATTATGCAAGTCTTGACACAACATGTTATGATCTTGATAAAATATTAAAGTTTCTATCTTGACTCACAAATTAATTTCTTGATACAAAATCTACTTTTCGAGAGTAAATGTACGTAACTGAACTGAATTCTGCAATTGCATGAAAGGCTCAGCAGAACTCGAAAAAATATTCCGTAATGTAATTACGGTTCTCCACATTTTGCAAGGTAACAATTCAATTAGATGCTGATTTATAATTTTATAACATTGTTGAGGTGGCTTAATTTCTTAAATGATTTCAAATAAATCTATTTGTGTTCAAGATCGACGAAGTTACACGCGATAAATAATGTACCGTCAACTGGCACTATGATATGATTAATTAAACACAAAAGAAATCGAATATTTTTCATTTAAAATTAGCCTTTAAAAAAATCCATCGCAAAAAGAGAGAAAAAGATACTAAAATGTCATTAATGTATCTGTGACAAGGATGTATTACAGCAACTTGTTCCAATAATTGTTTCATTTTAAAAAGGTAATTGCAATTTCAAATGCTTTTTTCCTGTTTAATATGTTTATTTAAAACAACTGTGTTTGCTGTATAATGAAGAATATTCAATTATATAATTATTTATAAACATAATAATGCAAGTACTACCAAGGAACACCAAAACAGACTTCGAGCAGATATTTTTCTTTGGCTATTTGCAAAAATCTGACGCATTTTTGAAATATCTAAAAAATAGTTTTATATACGCAAAAAGTGTATTTCATATTCAATAACAACAAATACCAAACTAGAAATTCTCGGATTTAGTGGTAAAAGCAAGTGAATGTAGTCGTAAAGAGGAAAAATGTATAGAAGAATTTGCTGTTCCTCATTTTTTATGACATAAAGGCATCAACATCCGCGAGAACAGAAATAAGATGTATATCGTTATTGAATTCGTTCCCAGGCAAAGGCATTGATTCCTCAGTCGAGCACGGAGAATTACAGCTTTGTTTACTACGCTCGCAACGAGTTCAGCGCCGTCCAGTCTGGTGGCCCAACGCACATATACATCGTCAATTCTTACGAACGAGTTTTCCCGTCTTCTTAACCCCCTCCTCGCACATTATCTCTTCTTTTCTTCGGCTTTCGATTCCATTGTCATTTTTCCACGTCAACGTTTTCGTTTTCATTTAAAAACATTTTCGGAGTCGAAGCGACGAATCTTTACGTCCCCTGTAATCTACGATTAAATCAGTCGAGAGCCGGATAACTATTTTAAACGTATAATAATAATTGAACGGCATTCCTTCGGTGACATTAATCCTCATAACTCCATATGGGTTCGCCAAACCCGAGTGAAAAAGACAGAACACGTTCGGGAACATACAAGTTTTCCTGCAAGTTTATACACAAGTTTCCTGCATCGTGTGGAAAGTTGCAATTTTCATCCCTCGGGGGAAAATATTGCTGTTTCTTCTTCGGATTTGTTTTCTTCAAGAAGGAAAAACTACTTCCACATATTATTATCTCGCACTTGGGTGAGAAGTTAATAGTTCCTGCTCTCATTTCACAACATACTTTTTAATTACGAAGATTAAACACAATTTAATAACTAATATTTAACCAATAAAAACCAAAGTCTCATAAAAAACTCAAGTTAAGAAATTCTTTCAGTCAAATAAGTGTTTATTCGTTTAAATTTCTTCTCATATAAATTCACTTCTTCAGAAATCTCTTCTAATTAACATCTGATGCGACAATGCGTTTATTTTTATAATAACAATCATTGTTTCAACAAAATCTTGTTACATTATAGGTGTTCCATGCACAGCCGACTTAAATTAAAATCGTCTGCTTTGTTTTTGCTTCATTCTAAGCCTTGTTTCAGTTTCAGCTTGAGAACAAACTCAAGGACAAAGGAAGGGGTAGAGTTAGAACAAGAGGATAGTAAGTTAAAGCGCATTCCAGCTGAACGTATTACAGCCACTTGGTCCGCAAACCGTCGAGTCCTCGAGTCAAGACGCCCTCTTCATCGGCATAAGATGCCCGCGTTGGGCTTGGTGTAAAGCCGTGCGTGCGTGTGCGCGCGTATTTGTGAATGTACGGGTGAGCCCGAGAAGCTATAGAACAACGCGTAACAGAGGATTGACGGTGGTTAAATGCGCACTCAAGCTCAATTTCGTCTTAGCGAAAGTTGATCCGGAACTGCGAACAGATCGAACGCAATTGACTTACAAAAGGGGAATATATTTGCGTGGCAGTGTTATCCCGCGCGTTTATTCCGATATTACAGTTCGAGGAGTCGCCCGAGGTAGAATGCCTGCTGGTTTTGTTCCTTTGGATTTTAATTAACTTCAATTCGAACGGACTTGTAGTGTTTTGATTGTTGAAATGAAACGCTGCTGCCTGATCAAGGGCTAAATTTCGATCACTTTTTGATAACGAGTTTGAATTGTTTTGATGTATTATAAAGTGTGCCTGTGTGCGAAGAAAAAATTCCGAACTCGGACGGAAAGGCAATTTTGTTGAGGCAATTTTTTGCACCTTTTAATAGGTGAATATTTAATTCTTATATTTACTTTTTTAATAATTTATGCACTTTTAATAATTACGTCCTTAGAATATGAGATTATTTTAATTTTTAATTTGTTACTTGGTGATTTTCATTTGAAGCGCTGAAAACAGAACCTTAATATTCATTGGTTAAAACTTTCAACAACTTGAGAACCTTTCGTTAAAATAATAACTAAAAATATTGTTTATCGAGAATTACAATTTCAAAGCTGAATACCAGTCGTAAACAACTATTCCTGGAAATGCTCATATCTGATTCTTCACCGAGACAATTGAATTAATGCAGTGCTTATTTATAATCCCTCGGTTCAGTTTAGATTATGATTTTCTTAATTTAAATTCCTATACAGAACAACGAAGAAATAAAAGATTTTATTAATTCACCCCTCTCCTCTAGTTCAATAATTGCATTCGAAGTTTATGGTATTGCAATTACTTTTCGTCTCGAGACGTGTACGAGGATAACTACCTATGAAATTGTACAGCGCATTTGAGCATTTTAATTCTCATTTAATTTTTGTGTAATTGCTTTGGAAGATATTGACGGTCAAATTTTAGATTAAGTAAATACCAATTGAATAAAAAGGAACACGGAAAGATGTCTATTGTATTTTTATAAATAAAATATAATTAAGTTTTGTACTCTATTTTTGTAAATAATATAAATAAAATTTTTGGGAACTTCTGTTGTATGTATATCAATGTTAAGAAAATCGTGCTATTGAAAATGATGAAATGATTTTACAATTTTCATACCTCATTTTAATTGCAGGTCCCGTAGTTCCTTTCATCAAACAGCCAAAACAAATACTGACCGTGGAATCGAACTTTCGAGTCATAAATGCTGACGCATTTATACTCACTTTGTTTTGATTTTCCCGTTTGATTAGATAACAACGGTCCTTGTCTTTTATTTTCGACAATACAATCAGCCAATATAACTTTATGATTGATTTAATGTGCTCTTACGTTTGGCTTAATTAAAACTTAACATAGTGCAATTGAATATTATCCAATGCATAGTTTTCGCACCGAAAGAAATGATTTCATTATACCAGCATGATTGTGTTTGTTAATGCATACATTGCACATTCAAAAAAAAATATTAAAATCATTAACCAGAATATAAAGTAAATTTTCGTGAATACAACAGCTTTTGCTCATGGTGGCTAGAGTTTTTGTTATAATACCTAAAAATCTGATTAATGGAACCATAACCGGTGTAGTAATCATGATATTTTTTCTCTGGTAAATAATGGCTCAATGGTGACATGAATTTTATAACAAAATTACGTGATTTCATGTTATTTGTAAAATAACATCGTTTTCGATGTCAAATTCCTACTTATAAAAATGACTCCGTTACATGAAAAGAACTTTCACTGAATGAAATATTTATTGACAATACATAATCCTCCCATAACTAATTTATGAGTCATCTATATTAACCTTTTATTCGCCTGTATCATATATAAATATATTGATAAGTTAAAAATATCTAATCATACACGAACTACACTCACAAAACGGAAGCCTTGAGTGAAGAAAAATTTTCTTGATTCAAGATAAAATGTATCTTGATATTTTGCCAAGAATAAACGTTCTAGAACCAAGAAAAATTTCTTGATCCAAGATATTAAGTAATTAAGTCAAGAAAAACGTCTTGACAGGCTAAAATTAGGGTTTAGTCGAAGAAAATAATCGCAAAACTTAGTGATTCTTGAACCGAAGATTCTTGAGTTAAAGATTTTTGGGAGTGCACATATTTCAAATGTACAATTCATATATTTGTATCATATAAATAATAAACTATTATATATGTTCTTTTACTAGAAAATCATCTTGTTCAATGATGTTAAACACAACTTTCCCACTCTACCCTTCCCGCTCCTTCCGATACAAGTAAAAAGGGGGAGTTTGAGCGTGTTGTTTGGCTCAGTGTATCGTTGCAACATCTGGTATAGAGTGACAAAGAACACCGAGAAAAGAAAGTAGAAAGATGGCAGTGTAATCGGATGGCGAAGGAAAGCGCGTGGAAGCTGGTATTCGTCTGTCGGTTGTGTGGTCGTGTGGTGTGCGTTTCTCGAGTCAGGGCACGCGTAACGTAATTGTGAGGATGGGATGGTCTCGGGAAACGCGGATGGCACTGAAGAGGCCGAATGTGTTCGGCTCGTGGAAACTCGAACGTCGCTGGCAGAGAAAGAGGGCATCAAAGGTAGGAAGAGGGAAAGAGCTAGGGCGCTCATTAAACTCCCCCGAGTCGCCGTCAGGCTGCATGTTCGTTGCTGACAAAATCACACGGCCGATCGTGTCGAGGATAAAAGAGCCGCGTCACGATGTGATGAAAAATATTAATGCATCGCTGGAGTGCGAAAATTCGTAACCGGATTTCATTTAAACAAATCGCCCCGTGGCTTACGGGAATTTCTGCGAAAAATTCTAATAACAAGTTCTTTTGTTGGGCGTCACATTTTTTGGTCAATTTGTTTCGAGAATTTTATTACAGCATTTCGTCGTGCTTGATTTTGCTTTTGATTCAGTCGATTTGAATTTCGCACGAGAGGTAGTTTTTCATTAAAAATTTATTTAAATTGTGACTTTTTGCAAATCGGGTTGAATTGAAGTGTTTAAATTTAATTGTAAATTTGTTAAAATACCTACATTCGCAGAGATGTAGAAGTTATGCTTAACATGAAAAGTGAAAATAAAAATGTTTGTGAAGTATTAGTTTTTAAATTGAAGTGAAGTACAAATACATTGGGAAAAATGGAATGTTTAATCAACATTCGAGTATGTCGAATTTGCGGAGTTTTTAATTGTATTAGTGATTTTAGAACACTTTCAAAATTTTTTAATTTTTAGCTAAACGACATGGAAAACACATCGTGCGTTTTATGGGTACAAGTGTTTTACTACTTTTACAGCTTATGGGAAATGCTTAAGCGTTTTATTTAAAATCACATTTAACACACTTGGTTTTTACAGTGTATTTAAATGTAGATATTTCACACGTCAGAGTATAACGTATGCATTTAATGTAGTACGTTATGTTGACAATGACAAATCATTATGAGCTCTATTGTAATAAAAATTCAAGCATGAATTATAAGTCTTACTGTGAAATAACAATGTTTATTTTCACTTACACGAAGTATCCATTCTTTTATTATGATAAATGAGTTGTCACAAGTGGAAATACGAAACATTATGCTTCATGTGCACAGTAAAATTTGTTTTCATTAATGAAAACAACAAAACTGGTAGATTTATTTACCATTGTAAAAAAAAAACAAAAAAAAAAAACAGTGACATTTGGCAGAAATAAATCATTGCGAAGGAATCGCAATCGTAATGTTTAATTTAAATGTTAGACATCTTGCACTGAATTTGAATTTAAATTCAAGTTAATACAAACGACAGCCTATTTTCACTTTCAAAACCGTGTACACAAAGCTAGCGAAATGAATTAACCAATAATTCGAAGATCTCGCTACAAAGAGTCAAAAGAAGACAAATTAGCATGAACCAATCGTCAAATAAAACAAATATACTCTGACAGTTATGCAAAGGGAATTTAAATTTCGCTGCGAACGAACGAAATTGAATTTCACGACCTTCATTTCACTTGCGCGAGCACTGAGCAAAGCAACAATTTACAAGAAGACCGGAGTCTAGCGCCATTTTTCCGCTTTTATGAGTTGTGCGAATGTTGAAACAACGCCAAACATTAACAGAACACTAACACAACTAGTTAGGAAATTCAATGTCAACCGCTAGATTAGGAAGTTGGGAAACAAGTGGAGCAAGGTAAGCGTCTCGTTAAGCAATCTAGTTTGTCGACACTATTCGGCATGCGTTCAACTATTATATATACAACTTAAGTAAATAACAACGTTGAAAAAGTTACACAAACATAATTAATCCTTTAACGTTACTCACGATGTAAAATTAAGCAGGACAGAATCACTGAGAAAATTATATCGTTTTCTTTAATGGTGAAATTGAAAGAAAAGTTGCAAGCAGCATTTTATTGTACTTATTATAAAATAATGGGCAATCATTACTTGAAAGTTGCTTTAAATAATAATTAATTGATAGTATAATAATTAATTAGTTTAATTTTCCTAATCAAAGCAATCTTAAAAAACGAACAATATTTTTTCTTATAATGAACGGTGCGAATAATGTCGTCGATAGAGCGTTTGTATTGAAATGTTTACTTTTATCATTACCTTTTTCACTAAAATCCTCCCCGGTGCGTGTTTAATGTTTTCACTTAGCATTTGAAAGTTGATTCCACCTACCCCTCTTCATTTTTTTCATTAACCATGACTGCTGTTTTTTTCTTCGTTTTTTTTTTATTCTTCATTATACCCAGACCGCTCTTCGGCCACGTTTTCGTCATTGTGTCCTGCGTTGTTCCTTCGGATAATTTTCCAAGCGCACTAATGTTGGAGGAGGATCAGTGTCGCTTTTATTAGTTCGACGAGAAATCGATGGGATGGGTGTAGCCAGGTCAAACAGACGAAAAAAAAAGAAGAAGAAAAAAAAAGAGGTAGAGTGAGAGGGAAAACACGCGCCGTGGAAAAATAAGAGGAAAGGTCATAAAAAAAGGGGGGCCAGCGTAGGGGAGGAGAAAAACGCGAGAAGAAGAGAAAAGAGGGGCGCGAGAACAGACAGTGGAATTCCCGGTAGATCACTGTCACGCCGCGAGAAGCCAATATAAATACCTCAACGCCTCTTCTGCCTCTGTCGACTTTCGCATTGCCTTGCCGTCGTTGTTGTAATTGTAAGCCGTCTATCCTTCGTTTACCTTATTCACGTGTGCGAGCCGAGTGACTGTCGTAGTTCCTTCTACATGCTAAGACTACATTATTGAGTACACTCCAATTATTTCCAATCGGATTGCCACGCTTACGCATTTGCAGATAAATCGTTTATCAACAAAACGAACTTTATGACTTCGCGTGCGTAATTATTTTCAAGTGAAAAGGAAAAATAAAGATGAAACGAGAAAAAGCGTTTAACAATTAACGTAAGTAATTCGCTGGAGATGAGAGTTTTGATGTAATGTTTAAGTATAGAGTGAACAAATGTTTAGCATTTACTTAATTTGTGAATGTATCTGTTTATAATAATATACTTATTTGAAATCTCATATCTATTTGTAATCGTATTTGTAGCTATTTATTCATGCATAAACAGCATATATTATGCATAGCATTTATTTATGCATATTTAATTTATGACATTTTTTTACAATTGTAAATAGTTTATAAACATTAAAAGTAAACCCTTATGTATTTATGATCCATTCAACGCATTAAATATTTTGCTTATCTTCTGATTTTTAATATTTATGTAAGATGATATTATATTTAAAGATTGTTCATTATAGATATAAATAATATAACAGTTTCAATATTGATATTCAACAACCGAAAGATAAATAATTATCACCTAAGATCGGGTCATTTTTCAGGCACTTTGTATGCAGATGAAAGTACTTGATATAATTGGTCAACGTAAAAACGGTTTTATAATTCACGGCAGAGGAATAATATCCCCGCTAATAAATTTTTCCGTTAAACAACGTTTACATTTTACGGGAAAATACACTTCGTTAATTGATCGACGTAAAGGTATTCAGATCACGATCAGTCCGGAAATTAGGACTATCTAATCAAGAGAAGGATGACGATTCGATTTGTCCACTGTCACTGTGTACCATTAAAGATAAATCCTGATACCGAACCGTTTATTGACCTGCTGAAACTATTTTCGTTGTCGCTGATTATTTCTGCTGCGTATTTTGTCATTCCTTGTAACACCGCTTGAAAATTACTTTTACTATTGAATCCTTTCGATAAAGTGAAAAATGCTGCGTTGTTTTTACACGGCAATAAAACTTACAATTTATAAATAGTACGATTTCATGCTGTATAATATAAGAAATGCGATAATTTTGCGATTTAATATCGTCAAAAATTACGAAATATTGCATTATATATCATTCTGTTTACAATTACTTAATGACTTTTTCTAAATTTGTTTCTCAATGTATTTTTTTTATTTATAACAAGTTTACTTCTTTTTTCAAAATGTGTATGAAATAAATGAAGCCTACACCATGATCTATGTTTTTAATAAATTCTTGATTAGTATTTAAGTGAAGAAAATTAGAGCTATCGTCTTGGGGACCTTGAACGTCACCGAATTTTCGTTCATACAAGACCACACTAACCGCTCGGCAGATCCTGACGAGCAGAGGAAAGGTTATTGCGGTGGTTCCAAAGTAATTCAATGACTGGCGCAGTTAGGATAGTCTGCTGCTACTTCCGTTTTACATATACGCGTTCGCAACGTTCATATTACATCTAAGAGTCAGCACCTGAATATCGATAAAAATCTGCAGCAAATTATTAAAGAACGTCGAACAAAGATGAAATATAAAATGTATTTGAATTTATATTTGTTTTATCGTACATTAATTGTTTTAATATTTTTCCATTTAAACTTCGCTGGAACGTTTTGATTGCATTTGAAAATTGTATTTATATTTGAAAATTGAAGAGAAAAAATACGATTTAGTTTATACCGTTTGGAATTATTTAAATATATTTGAATAAAGAGAAATAAAAAAAAAAAAACTTTTTACAGCAACTTAGTGAAAACACAAACACTTGGTAAAAACAAAATTTTTGTTTCATGTTTTCCAGTTGTTTGAGCGCATTCAACACGTCGATGGGAGTATATTCTGCACTCGTTTGTATTTATTTCATTTCAAATGATTCAAGTCTGGCCAGGTAGAAAACAGCGCTACTCGTTAAAAGCGTAACGGCAAAACGCACTCACGGCAGATAGTCACGCATGTGGAACAAAAAAAAATATATATATAATACAATGATATAATAATACAATGAAATAAAAATAAGGTCGCAAAGGGTCACTGTTTTCGTTGTTCATCAGAAGTGCTTTTTTATGACAGTAATTTCGTAATGGTTGGAAAAGTGACATTATATTCTTGTAATTGCGAAAAATAAAATTCAACTATAAAGTTAACTGGAAAAAATATTTGCATCAAAAAAATATGCTAGTTGAAACGAAAAATCAGTTTAAACAAGAATTGAAAAACTGTTACAAATAATTTAAACCACTACAGGTAAGTTGAAATGAGTGAAAAATATCTAAACTGTTTTGATGTTTTACTATTAACTGTTTTATTTCCAGTTACATTAATTATATTATTTAATTTTAGACTGCGATTAAAAATTAAGTTGAAATTACTAAAAGCTAGAATTGTTTCTTTCAGTGTAACGCTCAAAAACTTTTGCACAGTAAAAACGGCGACTATTTTGTTCCCGTTTTATCATCATTTTTATTAATTTTGCATTTCTACGTAATTATTATATCTCATCAAATTTCACGCACAAAAGGCTGCTTTTCTGCTGCATTTACCGCTGTCGTTATTATACGCCGGATGCAATTTAGTGTAGATCATCCCGCTGTCAGAACAAGCTAATTTCTATTATTATTTATTCAGAATGAAATTTCACGACAATATGCGGCAATTTTTTCACTAGCTAAGAAATTATTCTCGGGAAGTGAATAAACGCTTGGTCAATCCACGCTATTTAAGGAATAAGAATAATGGCTGACGTTTATAAGAACCGGAAATTGTAGTTCCGACCGAAATACTGAGATTCTGCATTTTTCATCCGTGAGATTGATGCGATCACTTTTGTTAAATCAAGTTCATTCAAAGAATTATTCAATTTGTTTTAGATTAGTCATACAATACGGTTATTAATCGAATTTTTTGATCTTGAGAATGTAATTTTTATACTACAGTAAAGAATACTAATAACTAATTCTAATTACAGTTTGCAACAAAAATTGATGAATCCTGAACATTAATCAATCTTGTTTACCAAATTAATTAAGTAAAATTTATTTATTAAATTTTTTCTTTGCAAATGTAGTTTCAAAGGTACACAACCGTACCTTTTTTTTTTTAATTGAAAAACAATAATTGGAATTCGTTATTTAAAATTTTCGACAAAGCTTATCATAGATTCTCGCTGATATTCCTCGTACCACCTCTTTATCTCTTTCATTGTCGTGTTCTTTCATATGACTTTACTTTTATTTTCAACGTCGCTCTGCGAGAAAGTTGCGAGACCGCAACGGGTTACAGTAACAGGAGTTCCCGAACTTAGGTTAAGGATAACCGATATTGACGAAGGAAGGGATAGAGGATCCAGGATGTCATGTATAACTTTGCCAATAACCGACATGCCTCTTCCCTGAGAACATTGCAACTGCGTATGATCAAATACACAGCAGGAATCACGTGTACACGATGGAAAAATGAAAAACAGTAACGTCAAACTGTTTAACGAAAGCTAAGTAAAAACATTTTTTTTGGCGAGTAATTTTGAAGCACGTGAGTATCAAATTGTAACTTTGCGCATTCATGTGAGAAAATTAATGAATCGCACTAGCAGGTACCGGCTTGCAAAATACTCACTCACTTTACGTACTGAAGTATACAATTATATCACATTGTATACTTAAAATAATATTTGATTTTCTGATTTCCTTAATTTCTTTTCTGTCAACGCAAGTATAATTTGAGATTTTTAAGTACCTTCGAAATTTACCGATAAAAATAATTTTAAGTAATATCCTTCAATAAGCTATACTTTTATGGAACTAATAAACAATGTAATAATTTGAAAGATTCTTACAAAACCGGTGAAAATGTGGCGAAATAATATTTATAAATTCGTTATATCTCCCATTTTCAGCTTTATGAGGATTGATAAAAATAGTGTTATTATTATTTAATTGAAGTAATGCAGGCGGACAGAAAATAAAACAAAGATTCATATCAATTTATTCTGCCGCCAAATATTGTCGATCTCCATTAAGTTAAAAATAACCGAAAGTAATACCCTGAATCAATTCAATCGATTCTGTTTTTTTCGCTATCGTAAACACTGATATACATAGTGTTATCAATCGGATTGCAAATTTATTCGCACTCCTTTTTTCATATTCACGATGGATGTAAAAGGTGACTGATACATCAAAACATTCTGATATTATAATGAAGTAATGGAGTGATTGAAGTTCTAGTGGGTTGAATTTCGAGTCAATATTTAGTCAGCCACTAAATCCGAGTAATCAACGAACATAATTTTGAATATCAAACAAACCTTTGAATTTGACTGTGAAAATAATTTTTGATAATCAGCAATTAATTTTACAAGAATATGTTTATTTCAGAAAATAATAGTACTTCGAAACCTTTAATAAAAGATTCAACTGTCAAGCAGTATCTTATTTCTCTTTCAAAAAGATGTGATACATATGTCTGAAAAATATGTTTCTTCGAGTTTGGGTATTACCGAGTTTAAGGAAGGATCAAAGCAGAACTCAACAATACTTCAACATTTGTCGTGCTTCATTCACCGTAAAATTATTTACTTTAAAGAGAATTACTACTTGTATCGAAATTAAATTACATTTTATTATATTATACAATGAAACTAGTGAAAATGTCGAGTATGATAAATTGCAACATATGTTTATTTAAATTATAAGGAATTGATATTTATATTTTACTTATGTGTTAAATTCGTATCAATTTTAAAAAGTAATGATTTAACTACTTATTATTTCGATAAATCAATAAATATATTGAAATCAAAACATCCCCTTCGTTCAAACTTTACTTCAAAACGAATAGCAAAAGAAAATAACAGCTGGATAAATTTCCCAATTTTTACAGGAACAGCTACTTTAGATGAGCTGTTTTAAATTTTCCAAAATGTTGGTGTTTACTCATAAGTATTTGACATTTTTATCATTTCATTAAGATAAATAATAGCAAATTGAATAAATTAATCACTTTTATTGTAATTACCTACGTTTCTAGTTATTTTTCGCAATAACTGTGCACATATAACTAATTACGACATCATCATTTGAAACATATTATTTTAAACATGTTCTTTTCATATAAAAGTATGTAAATCAACGAATTATTTACGCTTGATTAACGATCGTAATATTTAATCAAGTTCTAACTTAATTTAATCGATTTATCAATCATATCTAACTATTGCATAATTACCACGCGAGTTAATCATATCTATTAATCATCGCCACGTTTTCTTTCCGTCCGTCACAACAAAATCCCCCAAAATCTTCATTACAACGGTATTATCACCGCGCCGGCGTACACCTTGTATTAATATCTGATTAATTAACTCCATAACACACAAATCGACGTAGCCAAACTATATCTAATTTCGACGATACATTGTCCGCTGACGTCCAACAAGGCTGCATTGTCCTGATTAAACAAGCTTAGTTTATCTCAGAAAAGCCGCCACCCCCTTTGCGAGAATCGTGGCGAAAAGTGCCACGTCCACGTGAAACAATTAAATCAGTCGATCGCAAACAAAGGCCCCTCCCCCGCCACCGCCGAATAAAAGCAAAAATAATGTCCTTCGTACCTGAGCCTCGATTAATAACGCACCAAGATGTCTTTCGTTTGAACAATCTTCCCATTAAATTATTGCTCCACGTCTTCGACTTGAAATCAGCTGGCCGAACAATGCTACGGCTAAGAAATCGGACCGGAAAGGAAGCGGCACGATAAAAGGTAAACGTAAGAATGACTTGCAGACAATGGGAGTTGCGTAAATGCGAGGGACGAATGGCAAACAAATCGAAGCAACGATGAGGCCGGGCTCGTTCCTTCCATTTTCGCTCCCCCGATTTCCGAGGCGAGTCGCATTAAAAATCAAAGGCGCGCGAAAATCGATCGGCTCCTCGTGATTGTAGATTACTTTCGAGTGGCTCGCGGTCGAGCGGATGCCGGTTTTGATTGATCCGAATCCCTGGTCTTCTTGGCAACGCGTGATTTAGGCTGCACCACTGTTTGCCTGGTCGTCGATTTCGCCAAAAATAAGCGATCGGCAAACGAATCCTCGACCGGCTTTAATGAGATCTTGGCTTGTTTGATTTGCCGGTGGACGATAATTGTGAAATGGCTGGTGCATATGTCGATTCCGAGCGGCGCTATTTGGATGGAGCTGATGACGTGTGTTTGCACGCCGGCGGACGAGAAGACTGTTATCATATAAATTTGCTGGCGCGACAAAAAGTGGATCGGGAAAATGTTCCGGGGATTAGGAATCAGTGGATTGATTTGTCGATGTCTGAGAAAAGGAAAGGAGGGTGGAAATTAAAGCAATTGAAAATGAAAGTACAATGAAATTCATCAAGCCTGCCTTGAAACGATGCCTTAAAAATTGATATAACTTATCTTGATCAAAAAATTTTTTAATGAAGTACACTTTTTCAAAGGTAAAATCAATTTTACCATTAAAAAATTAAAGCATGAAAATTTGCAAGGAGAAAAAGTAAATTATTGAAATTTTACGATACTATCGAGG
>JABFOV010003027.1:0-17706 GCA_022817685.1 Aradophagus sp. ZL-2020 | reverse complement strand
GCCAAAGACAGTGCAACAACTGCTACAATTGTCGTTGGCTTATGAGAAATTGATAATCAAAAATATATCTTTGCGTTGCTGCACTGAGAAAAACACCGATTGAAAAATTACTTTGTTTCATGAACTTTTTTTCCTTTTTTTTTATCAAATGTTCTCTTGTTTAAATCTTATTGTTCTCGTGTAAATTTCTGTCCGTAGCAAACTTGTTCATCGTTTGCCTAAAAGTCCACAGTGAAGTGAAATAAAAATTTTCTTTCTTACAATTATAGTGAATTTGTACAATGATTTTTTCTCAGTGCAATTTTTAAATGAATAGTAACTTACCTGTGGATTACGCCCATTTTTCTCCAGCAAACACTAGAAACGTAGTTGTTGGGTATAAGACATCTGCGGATGACCAGTGCTATGAGGTGTAAATCTGGAAAAATTTGAAAATTTAAGTATTACAAACATAAAAATACAGATATAGTACATTAAACAATTATGAATTCAATAATAAAATAAACTTGTATTCTTATTTCTCGATGTTTCGAATATCATATTCGTTTCTACAACTTTCAAAACAAAAACACACAATGGAAAATAGAAATTTAATTTCCTAAATTAACATTCTAATTTGAACTCGTTGACTAAAAACAGATTTAAAACTTGATTCGCAATAAATTTCAGACACTTTGTCTATCAGATTTGTAATTACTAAATGAAAAAAAAATTGTTCCTTCGATTCAATATCCCCACCTCCCTCTTTCTTTCAAATCAACTTTGTGTCACCGTCTGAGCAGTTGGTCTGTCTCGCTCGTTTGTCGGTACTTGCGTTACTCGAGCATCTTGCATACGTCGTCGCGAGCGCAACGCATCAGTAATTGGATCCTTTAAAATGTGTTACAAGAACGCTCGCGAATGAGTAGTCGGCGGTTGAAAAGTAAGACAAGGATTCGAGAGGAAGACTTGAATCCCCGTGTAAACGCCGCGTTGGAACGTATGAAATCAATAGTTGTAAATGTAAATTTGCAATGTTCCCGCGCGCGCGCGGTAAAAGTTCCTTTTGCGAAACCGCGCGATCGCGGTGGCGCAACGAGCGGCGTTTTGCCGCGAAAATTGACGCGCGGGGCCGGGCCCCCGTGGGAGGGGGCGCGCGAGGCCGTTATTTCAAATATCAATTAGCGCGCGCGCTCGCTCTCCTTCGAATTCAACCTACAATTTCATTTCGCGCGATCAAATGATTATATTTTATTATCGATGGACGGTTGAAATATGCGCGTAAGGACGCAATTCAGGCGATTCGTATCGCAATTGTAACGATTCCGAGCAGCCTCGTTTGCCCCGAGAGATGGCGTTTGGTATCTGGCACGGACGTCGCACATTTATTACGAATTACTGCAGCGTTGGATCATTTCAATAAAATGATCCAATGAAAAGTCGATAAATTGAGGGACGACGTTTTTTCACGAGAGCTTGAGAATGTTAACGGAACGTAATTTTGCCGTTTAACGCGGTATTTACTGTTACCGGCTGTAATAAGTTTGATTTACTGAAACGTCGTTTTAACGTCAGTAAAAACAGGAAGCTACTTGTTTATGCACAATTACACTTACCGTGCCGAAGACAAACAGTGACTTTCCTTCATTCAGTACAAATACTGCAACTTCTTTTCTAATTCTTCAGTTTTTATTTCATTGAATAATCAAATATATGACCCTTTTGTACCAAGAAAATTTTAATTCTTGATCTAGCATTAAATTCAGAGCAATGCTATTTTGATTACACCCACGACGAATTCTACTTCACTTTAATCAATGATCATTTTCCGTTAAAATGCATCGGAAGGACTATGAATGTTACATAAAACTTAGAAACTAAATTGCTAATTCATGGCATTGAAGTTGGAATGAACTTCCGCCGAATCTTCATCTAACTGAGATGTTAGTGAAAGTAATACATTCGAAATGGAATTGATTGCTTTCGAATTGTCGGGAAAGGCGCGAGGCAACGAAAATAATAAGTCGCGAGTGACTGAAAGCACAGTCGGTACAAGTCTGCGAGATTCGCGAGCTTCCTTAAATAGTTAAAATTATAACAGCATTAATAATTTTTATAAGTGTGCAACATTTCTGATGGTTTGAGATAAAAACAAATAAATTTTCAAGTCCGATACATTGTTGAATGTATTGAAAAAAAAAAAAAGAAACATTAATACTACTCAGAGATACAACTGTAATAAAAAAAGCAAAAATATTTTTTACTAAAATTTCGCTTTGCTCTAAGACATTTTTATTTACTAGGACAAATACATGTCTTTTTAATTAATGATAATCTACTAGTTCGAATAAGACAAAAAAAAAGCACGGAAATGGTTACTGATATTTGTAAACTTGTTTACATTTTCCCTATGCTAATGAAAGCGTTATCGCGATTTGAATCTCATTTGACCAGTACTAATAGCCGCGATCGAACGTAAGCTAACGCAGCTTTAACATGTTCGTAACGAAGATAGTAAAAGAGACATTAGTAGTTGTTGCGACGGTGGTAGTAGTAGTCTAAATGAAAGTACAATCATGCTTTCCACTTCTGCGGGGTGAATATGTAGGTGTAGGTATTTAAATGTAAACGTGCGCTCAGGAGTGAAAACAGTATTAATTTGACCAGTTTCCATAAACAATTTTGATCGCTCCGTTGGAAAAAGTTTACTCGAAAAAAGTCACGTTTCCGCAGAAACTGCTTGTAAACGGAAAACGTGCCAAGGAAAAGTATACTTCATTAGATCAATTTCGAGTTAATTTACTAGTAATGATAGCACTTTCCTTGATCGCGTTAATATTATCGTAGGAAATTATCGTGGGAATGCTGTATTCGTTAATAAATTACGTTCAGATTGATCCAATAAAATATATATATATATATATTGTGTAAAAGTGGCTGAAGTTTCAATTATTATTCACATAAATAATAAAAAAAATATATTTTAAAGTCAATTTGACTATAAAGAGAACGTCGATAGTATCAAAAACTTCTTTTTCTTTTTCTATGATTTACAAAAAATTTAACGGGCTATTGTTGAAATACAGACTCAATTTAAATAACAACAAATATTTCAAACAAGTGAAAAACAAGCGAATATTGCCCACCAGAAAATAACGCAAATTTTCATGACAATCCACGAAAATGTGTCCAATTATCGTGCGTTGTATGAAAATATAAATCGTGACGTCATCAACGGTACAGGCGTTAACTAACTACGTCGCCGAGTCTGGAAAAATGTTCAGATTGCAGTCGTCGGAAAATTAAAAGAAAATTCTTCGGTTTCACAAGATTTCAACTGGGAAACCAATTTGCCAAGTCCGAGTATGAAATGAAATTAATATTCAATTTACGAAATGCCGCCAAGCGTCATCGCTCCGTGAAAACGTATTTTCATTAATACAGAAAAAAAAAAGTCCTGCATGAAAAATTAACTCGACCAGCGATCATAAATCCAACGAAGCACGTTCCATAAAGATCAGCCGAAACGAATGTCGCGCGAAATCGCATAAATCGTATTTAGCGGGACTGTGTCTCGAAAAAATGGTTCGAAAGACAGAGACAACAAAACATAAAAAGAACAACAAAAGACGCGCGTAAAAACCAAAAAGGGGGAAAAACAAAAGGAAAAGGAAAATAGCATAATAAAAACGGAAATCGGGCGTCGGCAAACGGAAATTGGTCGACGGGCGCAATGAAAGTCAAACGTCCGTAACCGAGCGGATCTTTCGATTTGTTGGCTTTGCACGAGGAATAGCAGTTAATTGCGCGGCGGTTCATTGTACAGCGCGAGCCGAGGCAACGCTCGGCGGCGTTTGCAAAACGCAGCTAAAAAAAAACGCCGACCCTTCCTCCCCTCCGCGCCCTTGCGCATTAATATGTAAGCATTCGCTTTGCATATTTATGTTTATTATCCTTTACTTTCGACGCGCTTATCGCGATATACATTCGTGCCGCGTTATGCTAATGTCGCGCGGGGCTTAACGTACGCCGCGCGCTGACACGATTTCGCGATCTTTGCGCCGAGACCTGACGCTCTCTCACCTCGAGTCGAAAGGAAAACATTCTTAAGGGACGGCTTTCTTGGCGGCTTTAGACGATATGCCGTTAAAGGTGACGATTATTTTTTTCTTTTTTCCCTATCGCCAATATTTCGCGGCTTTGTTATAGCGAGAGTTTGCACTTAAGTTTTAACATTTAACACGGAAAAAATAATTGATAAATTGCAACATGTCTAATGGAATGTGTGTGAAAATTCGAAGCCGAACGACTATTCATTGTAGACATTTCTTGTACATTTGTTAACGACCTCGAGTATTTATTGGGATAAAATATAGCTCGAGCAATAAATTTCATAATTTTTATTTATATATCAGTTTCAGTATAGAAGAAAAATTATCGAGATGATTAGACTTTTCCATTAATGAAGTGAGATGTTTCACGTACACTGCGGTTTTTCTTCTTGTTCAAATTTTGGAATGAAAAGGGTGAACAACAAACTTTTCAGCTTTGTGGATTTTAATTACGTAATTAAAACAATGACTAAATATTGATCGTTAAAAGTAATGAAATATAAACGAGTTTGGTTCTCGTCGCGCTGCATACTGAGCTTTTTCATTTTGCAGGAACTGAAATTATTACATGAGAAAACTTTCACTGTAAATAAATTACATAGTCATAATAATAATAACGATGGCAATACCACGTTCTAATTTTATATCAATACGTAAACGTGTTTGTAACATTACCACAAATCAAATTAAATTTCTGGTTTATTTACTAATTGACATGTGAAAGCTCCATATTCGAACGAACACGTGACCAATGCAATTATTTATGAGTCTTAAGTATAAGTTTAATAATCGAAAACAAATTCATCCATTTATAGGGGAACCTTCGCCGAATAAATACACGATTTTAATCATAATTTTAAGCACATTGTGCAAAAAATAATCAATTTTTTTATGAAGAAATCAAAGTTAAAAGTGTTAAATATGTTCCAATAAACTTACAAATCTTAAATAAATAAAAAAATATAAAAATAACGAACGAAAAAACAAAAAGCAATTCCGGTAAGATAAAAAGTTTTTTGAGATCAACTTACTCACTCACCAGAATCATCCTCCCTCCCCCAAATGTCACTAATAACTATAACTTTTCAGTTTTCAGCAAATATCAATTAAGCAGATCAACGAACTGAAAGCACGACCTGCCAATTAAAAGGATTCGGTACTCCGCGGTCGGTGAGTGCAGCTTGACTCGCCGATAAAGTCGTCCGCAATCGTAATGGGAAAGGGACAATTTACTGTAATAGTTCGCGTGTCGCCTTCCGCCGTTGACATTTGACACGCTCTAACGGTGAACCCGTCCGACCTTCGAATCCGCGAACGCTATTTATTAATTTTACATCGGCTATTGAAAATATGTCTATGAGTGGAAAAGACAATAAATAAAAACAATGAAAATGCAATGCCCCCCTCCAAATCTTTAACTACTCGACAAGTTTCTCTCGCCTTTCGCAATGGCCGATAATTTGTTCGGGTCATGGTTTAAGGGAATCGCGGTGCGACTTTTTCCCCGTCGTTTGCATCGACGTCGTGAGTGCTGGCTATGTTTGCTAAAATGTCAGGCGATTTTGCAAGGATACTGATTTTTTGTTGCTTATTGAAAAGTGTGGGATAAGCAAACTTTTACGGCCAACAATGTCTACAAAATTTATTGATATTTGAACATATATCTAATGAAAGACGAAATGCAATTTTTCAATTGTCACAAACATTTAAAATCATTGTTTGATCAATGAGAGGAAAGGTATAATTGGTTTAATAGTTTAAACCTGATTTGGCGGTTGTAGATAATTAAATTTAAAATCTTACATAAAACATTCATCAACTTTGTTCGGCCATCAAAACAAATAATTAAATTAACCTTTGATCAATTTAATGAATGCAATTAAATTTATAAATGTGTTATTTTCTTCATGAATAATCTCATTATAAACCACGCTCATCTTTTTGTAGTTCACAAAACACTGTTCTCAAATCTTAAGTTTAGGACTTGAAAAACTGAACATTAAATATTAATTAAATAAACAATTGGATCAATTAATTCGAAATGCTCTGAGTTAATTGCACCAACTCTTTTAATTACAGTAGCTCAAAATGAAATCGACTGATTATTTAGATAGCTCACTTTGCACTTCACTAACTATAAAAACACCTATTATAAGGCCATATAAGATGATTATCATCTCCTTTGTCAACTTATTAAAAATCAACTGCAACACTGATCGTCATTTCGAGGAGTGGTTCGAGGAGTAATAATAAATTATAATCACACGGGCGTGATAAATGACGATTTAAAATACCTTTTTTTTTTTAACATCGAGGCAACCTTAAGGACAATTTGAGAACATTATTGCCGCAACGTGTGTCGAGTTGTACAAACACAGCAACGCGGCACAAGTGTTTCCACGTACGCGCAGCGACGAGCCATTATGCATCAAGTTGTTATGAATCATTACGCGGCGAGTACGCACGGCATAATAAAAATTCCTCCAAGCTCGAGAGTGATAAACCAAATTGAGCCGAAGCTTAGCCTAAGTGGACAAAGCAACGTTTATGCGCGCACGGCTTCGCTGACTCGACTGTTTCCCACTTCGCAACCTAATCCCGCAGGTTCGACCATTTCCGCCTATCGAGTTTCCCGCTTTGACACACGGTTTTCACGAAAATTCCACAAACGAGAACCGAGCGTCATCAACTGTCGGAATAACGGATTTTACTCCGAGGAAATTCTATTGTACCAGTCATAAGTCTTTTAGCAAAGTTGGGGATACCAAGCAGTAAACTGTATTTATAAAAAAGTGTGAACACTTTGCATTAACTTTTCTAGGAAAATATAACATTTAATTATTCTTTGTAATTGAATTTACTGTTTAGTAATTAGTAATTAAAAAAAAAATAATAATCGCCGTTATTCTTTTTTCCGCGTGCCAATCACCAGATATTACGTTACTAAATATTCCATTGATTTCATCGAATAGTTATAAACAAAATTTTGTCCCCAATGACGACTTATTAAATGATTTCCACTGAATTTTTATTTTCTTTTTCCCAGTTTAAATGACAGTAAACTACAAAGATCAAAATGATAAATAACGTAGCAATTACATTCAAAATTATTATGTTTTCCATTAAAAATCATTGCTTTTCTTAAACAGATCACCTAGAGCCAGGTAGAGCCATCTGACATGGAGCGATGATACTCGATGACACGAGCTTCGGTAAGGCAGCGACGCCGAGTTGCGGCGGCGTATCTTCCGCGCCACCAAACAAGCCAATACCGGCGAATTTCGAACAAATTGGTTCATCAGATAGACGGACTGTTCGACGATTGAAAATAAACTTCGTAAACGTAAACAATGCACAAACCCAACGAATACTCGCTGGCCTTCGTCGTCTTTCGTTTTCCATAATAAAATGAATTCTTTTAACGCGCCCGGTCGGAGTATTGTCGAAATAGAAATCCATCGTGAAACATTCATCAAGGGCTGCTGAGTAATCACGCGTACGCGCGACGATTCAAAGTCAACGCTCGCCGAGACCCGGCAAAGGGTAGAATGGAATTTAATAACGAAGCAGTTGGCAAACAAAAAGACGATACCGTAACAACGACAGCGAACTGCAGCGGAGGCACGTTTCCGACATTGTCATTCTCTTTGCAATCGGTAATTATTCAAATTTCTGAGACTGCGGTACAATATAACGCTTGTCCGGCGAGCACGTGTCCGACTATAAATCGCGATAAATATGCTAATGCCGCGATATACAGCACAACAACTCTCGTTCGCCGACACATTCCTGCGTTATAAAATATTCCTACCCGCGATAAATAATTTCGGGCCGTTAATCACCAACGACGTTTCATAAATTAATTTTGATTTAACTGTTGCCAACGTGCATTACGCACTTTTTGCCGGCCGACGTTCTTGTAATTAATATTTCGCGCCCGCTTAAGGCGACCGTTAACGCGCTAACCAAACGGAACGATACATGCCATTGTTTAGTCGATTAATAAACGGATCGCCGTATTCCTCGACAGTATTACATTATCTGTATCGTGGCAGTTTCAGGAATGTTTAAAAACAAAGTTTTTTGCAACGCTTTTACATTGATAAAAATTTGTGCTTATAATTGTATTCAGGTTGTTTTATAATGCATAAAAAAAAGGTACTGTATGTTAATCTTGCAATTGAAAAATAAAAAAAAATTGTAATACATAAGTTTTATACTTGTACTATACATTGTACCCTATCCACACGTTGAGCCACACGATTTTTTCTGCACGGGTAAGCAAATCAAAGTCTCGTACCACGGTTACCAGGTAAATGGCAAAATAACTTTTTTGGACAGTGCAATTATTTACTGTTTCGAATGTCCAGCGAGAGATATGGTAAATTTATTGGATTGTGTAACATATAAGTTCCAATGGCAATCGTAAAATCAAGGTATTATGATAAGAAAACCCGTATTAACAAAGTTATAACTCAAATTCGTGATTGATTAGTATTCTTCAACGAGTTAGTACATTTTTTAGAAAAAATTGCCATTTTCAGACAGTATTTTATTTTCACGAACGCAGAACGTCCTGGCGAAGTTGCCTTACGCAAATACAACACCCGTCAAAGCCGAGGGTCACTTCAAAATCAATTGCATAACAGGCGCCGACGGATTTAGATTGTACAAAAGCTTAGGTATACGGAATTTAAATCGCCACTTGACCTTCAACGATCCAGCGACTGCACAAAAAGATATCGGCGATCAATGTTATTGGCGATTTTTTTTTCACTGCGCAATACTTTTGAAATGAAACAATTCACGATTTAAATTCTTGTAAGCGAATATTGTTATTAATTTTGTCATCAGTTATACAATGGTTCGCATCATAAGATTTTGATTTATATGAAATAGTTACAGAAACAATCTCTTCACAAAAATTGATTCTGCATAAAAAACAGAAGAACTAGTTAAAGCAAAACAACTTTTAAAATTAGCAAATAAAAAGAAACTTCGGACCTAGTACCGTTACGATTGAGAAGTTATAATTATCGAATCTTTCTGGACCAATGATTTACGCAGATTGTCAAAGATGTATGCAAAATGACTGATAACGGCGGAAATGTCAAACGTGACTTGACCAAAACAGAAATTCTTTAGCGCAAGGTTAAGTTAATTTGCAGTGTGTTATGTAAAGATACATAAACAATCTACAATGAGGAACGTATTCATCGAGAAGGACACGGAAAACGATATTTAATATTCAGTGTTACACGCGTTGAATAGCGTTTTTATCCCACTGAACGAAACAAAAAGAAGGGTCATGTTTTTGTAAGTTTTGTACGTATCCTGGTCTATTATTTCACGCTACGGGCTCTAAAGGGATCACTTAATTTTAATATATCAGGCATAAATGTGCCTACGAGGGAGGAGGGGGGAGCTAACTGACCTATCTAAACACTTAATATAAATAAAGTTAATTAAAATTTATAAAATTATTATCAACGTACTAAACAATATGATTGGCTGAAATGAATTCACCTGTTAAGCACAACATTCTCATTAATATTATTTTTAAAATAAAATGTTCATGTTCAAACGTTTCTTCCTGTTATTATAAAATGAAATTCCTTACCAGTGCAAAGAAACAAAATATTTAGCAAAATTAATTGACATCATTTGTGTATATTTAAATTGTATCACAAATATTATACAATAATTAAACATTTATATATGACATAATCATAATAATTGTGATTAATTATTAATTTATGTGATTAATGTTTCAAATACAAATTATATTGTATAACTATAAACTCTATTCACCAAAACCATAACTTGCTTCATATAATTTTAATAAATAAATAACTTATCAAATGTAATTTCTAATAATACTAATATTAATGTTTGGTCTTTTTTATAATTTAACCTAAATTCATTAAAATGCATTAATGCATTCTATAAGTATATTGAAAACAGTTTACATATGAATTAAACATGAATTACATATAAATTATTATATATATAGTACACATAGATTATATACAACATATGTATACCATATACATGCCATAGCTGCTCAATACATCCCATCCCAGTCTTAAAAGCAATTTTATATATAATACATGAATTAAACATAAATTATATATGAATTATATATAGAACATATATATCCATACATGGACTTGTTACATTTCATGTCCGATTCATACATAAATATTGTGTGCTTCCTTTATTTTCTGTGAAGCGCTACACTGGCAATGCCATCTGTTTCGAATGCACTTAATGATACAAATAAAAATACCCAAGTAGCAATATGTTTGCATTTCGGTCTCTTAATTTTAAAAACTTCTTATTGGCTTTTGAGAATAATATACTTTTTCAAAGCTGTTTTAAAGCTTCGTAAATACTATTTTAAACATTGCTATGTTTTTTTTTTCATTCAAAATACATAATATTGTTAACCTTGAAATGGTAGACTGAGGTATTGTTGTTGTGAACAAAGAAAATAATACAATAGTCATGTTTGTAAACAAAAGACAAACAAAGCCAAAATAACTCTGTAATTCTAGAGTTAATATTTGTTTTAAATTTTGACTGATGAGAAACGCACATAATATTTTTATTATGAAAAACAATTTAAACAAATTTACATCAATTCATAAAACATGTTTCCAAAGAATGTTCTTAAAAACTGTTTACATTCTGTGGTTAAAACTTTTCTTTTCATGCAAATTTTGAAATTATATTCACTCACCAATTTGAAAATGATGATGTAGATCATGTCGTTCATTTCCAATGGAATTCTATATCCAACTGTTGTAATTACCGATGTTTATCTGAAACGTAAAAAAAATCGGTATTTTTTTTTGGTATAATGGATATATGACAAAGACATATTGAATCTATACCAAAAATATCCATTATATACCCGTTATGTATCCGTTTAAATATCCAGTACAATGTACCTAGAAGATACTTTCTGAGAAACTTGTTATTCAATAACAAAAACAAATATATTAAGCTTTTTATAGTAAAAAAAAATCTTTCAAGTTATTATATTACTAATTTTTTTTTCTATAACAAATATTTGACTTTCAGTCTTATAGAAATTATCATTTTATTTGGAAAAAGATAAAAAAAAAAAAAATTAAATGAAAGTGATAAACAATTGGACTATTTTTGATGTAAATTTCTAGGAAATTAATTTTCCAAGAAACTAAAATAAACATTTATGTTTATTTTAAGAAGAAAACAACCAACAATAAAATATTACAAGCATAATATTATCATTTTAATTAGAAAAACATAAAACATAAAAAAAGAAAACAAACAAAACAAATGAAATGAAAGTTTATTTTGATAAACTTTCATTTCATTTGTTTTCTTTTTTTATGTTTTATGTTTTTCTAATTAAAATGATAATATTATGCTTGTGATATTTTATTGTTGGTTGTTTTATTGTCGGGGGTTAATAATAGAAAAATAATATCTCATTACATACCTTTAGCCATCAAGCGAAAATCGTAAATCCTGTCGGCAAGACAAACAGCAACAAAAGGGAAGGGAACCAAGCGATTTTTCACGGTCAACGCGCGTCAAAAATATTCGCGATCGGCCGTGTCACGCAATGTCTGTTTCGTTGATAAACTAGCGATTAAGCGTGAACACAAACATCACCGAGACGCGCGAATTAGGTTATGATCAAAGCCCGGTATCGGTCACACGAATCTGCGCGACGCCGCGTTGATTAAGGCCGCGAAATCGACGTAAACGAGGTTAAATCGCCGGCGATTTATCGGCCACTCCGATGTCACAAGGCCGTTCAACCCTCACGGGTCACAGAACAGCTGAAAGTGAACACGAACCTTGAATGAATTGTACAAACGCCCGCGCAGCTCCACACTTGAAACACGACTAACTTGCGCCCGCGAAATACTAACGTTGATTACGTCATCACTGAACAAAATTAAACTTTATTATAACCCGCTTTTAGATATTCTTTTTTTCAAAATTGTCTGGCTTATTTCACCCGGTCAATGTTGCTGTGCGCGAGCTCGCACGATTAAACGAGAGTCAAGCTACCAACAGAACGGTCGACAATGAACTGAAGGGCACTGTTTTTTTGCCAACGTGTTTATCGCCCGAAAGGTTATGGTGAAGGGCAAAGTCGCTTTATGGCTTTTCCGGCTTTTATAAATAAACAATCATTTGCGTTTCAAAGAAAAAAGGGCTTACCTTGGTAGAAGTTTTGTTTGGTTTGCAGCACTGTTTAAAAAACATTCGTATTTCGTTTGCCGCCGTCGCGAAGAATGAGCTACGCAGAGGGCGCCACTAAACGGATTCACTTGCCGCGCAAAACTGCAACATATGAAAATAATTATTAGATTCAAATAAATTGTTGCGAGTAATCATTGTTTTCAATTGTTTTATTTTATATCAGAATTAAACCTATAAAATATAGATATTATTTATTTAATAAAAGAATTATTATATTTGATATTAACAAATTAATTATATTATTTAATAGCATAATATTATTATTTATAAAATAAATAACTAATTGTAAAAAAAGAAAAAAATTATAAAAAAAAAACTAACAAACAATTCTATTTCGAATTAAATTCTTTTCAGAGATTTACTTGAATGTAACTTTAAAGTAAATTAATAATGAAACAATTATGAAATAAAATTTTTTTTACTAAAGCATTGAAAACGTACAAAATGTTCTTATTATTTGTCCGTTTCGTTGATTTCAATTTAAGTTTATTTTATCCTAAAATAATTAATTTCAAAGAATTATTTTTGTGTTTATATTTTTTCAGTACATTTCAAAATAAGAAAATACATGATACTGAACATGTAATAAATTATGAATGGAGATTTTATAGACATACAAACGAGAAACGACAGCATTTTATATTTATGAAATATTTTGTTTATACTGTTTATATGTTCTTAATTCACGCATGTTATAAGGGTTGAGTATTCAAAAAAAAATTGTATCACTTGTGATACTGTATTGTACTACTCCGTAAATATATATTCAAAATGTTTTAAAGTATATTTAATCAAACATTATATATGTATGAGAGCTATTTAAGTAAAATAAATAAATGAAACAACAAATAAATAACAATAAAATAATAATAATAATAAATAATAATAATAAAATAACAAATACATTTTTTTATTTTGTTCATTTATTCCTTCTTATCAATGTAATGATTTGTACCAATTCTAACAGATCCATTTACATAAACATTTTTAAGTATTATTGTTAAATTAACTTGCAAATAGTATAACTTAAAAATTATGTAACAGTTACAAATATAAATTATATAATAGTGATTATTTTTAGAAGAAGGTGATGGATCTTCGTCAGAATCATTTTTACCTTTTTTAGGATTATACCTTTTTATTATAAAAATTCAAGAATAAAATAAATAAAAATCAAGTCATTTCATCTAGATGTTCATCAAGAAATTGTTCTAGAATCTCTTTTGAGAGAGGTATAATTAAATACTCTGTTCCATCAGCATTACGCTTCTGTTTAATCAAATTGTGATCTATAAATTCAACAAGTTGAGCTCGAAGTGATGCATCAGAAGTGACCACAAATTCATCTCTTGCATTTTGATATAGTTGATTGAACAGCATACCTAAAATCACATTTTTTTTAATAAAATCTGTGCTTTTGAATGCCTTAAACATTGTATTTATATTTGTAAATTGCAATGACTCTTTTTACGCTAAAATGTACTTATATTATCAATTTAACAAAGAATAATTAACAATTAATATTAATTTTTAAAATAAAAATTCATTTTAATAGAAATTACCTTTATAAAGTGAACTATGATTTTCAATTTGATATTTCGTTAACATAATAAATATCTTTTTAGCATTGCTGTTCAATGACTGAAAGACATTTTGCAATGAAGATAAAGCCAATATTCCACTATGTTGTACAAATAGCGAACTTTCATAGGAAGTTTCTTCTTGATATGGCTGAAATGTTGTGGCATCACACCAGAAAAAGTTGAACCTCGAACGCTTCACATTGTCCCAAACTGTTAAACATAAAGATAATTTCATTTAATAAAATTGCATTAACAAAATATTGAAATTAAAAAAAATTTGTTTTTTAATTTTTTTGTTTTGTTTATCTTTGTATCAAATACTTGTTTCTTACGTATTGGGGCATTAGTATGATCGACAGATGCAAGCATGTGAACATTAGGAATCGATGCTAAACGTGACAGAAAATCTTGTACTTTATCTGACATCAGAGTTGGACCATCAAGATTATGTATAAATAAATATAAATGACCATCTGGATTTTCGAGCATAGTTGTATTAATAACTCTTAAACATTCATGAATATCAGAAATCGGATCCATTTCTAAAAGTTCAACGATTATTGAATCCATAATCTGTAAAAAAAAAACCTCAGGTTCAGAATTAATCAGAGATTAATCAGACTAATTTAAGTTTCTACAAGTTATTAAAAAGTCAGAGATCCATTGAAATATGTAAGTGTTAATAATTATAACAATATTATATAATTCTATATTAGCCTCACTTCTTTCAACGTTAAACTGGGGAAATATCCGTTAATAATCACACTTGGATGTTCTGATACCATTTCTTTTTGAAAATCAAGAATGATATTTCGTTTCGAACCAAGCCCATATAGCATTATGTTAAAACCTTCTCTGTAACATTTGAACATTTTTATTTGTATCGTATGTGAGGGTTATTAAAATTTGTTTAAAAACTAGTGTATTTTCTTATTTATATGTAACACAATAACTTAAAAAATACTATTACATACAAAAAAAAAACAGTAAATGTTTAAAACCAATAAATACATTAGTTTTATGTCAAAATAAAATGTCATGATTATTTAGTTTAATTTCATCAAGAATGTCTCAGAAATAAACTAGAATATCTCATATATAATTTATATTGCGTATTTATAATGTGTACCTGTATAAGAAAAAAACTTACTCCAATATAAACTTCCACATGGGAAAAGCATCATGTAATTCTTCACTCAGCTTGATGAGAGCATCTGCATGCTCTTTAGATATATGGCTTTGACTTTTTAGCAGCTTCTTCATGTGCTCCGGTTTTAACGTGGCTCTTTTCAATCTTGATAGCTTTCTATTGGAAGTTTTGATTTTCATAGTTTGTTGATCAAAATATTGGTTTGGATTTACAAACTAAAAAAGAAATAAGAGCTCAGAATAATGCATTTGTCATTTATAAATGAACAAAAGAAAATAATTTATCATACATATTCACTGTAAACATTGGATTTACAAGTTTTTAATTTCTTTTTAGACATTGGAGTTTTAGTTATTTTGTCCTCCTTATCAATAAAATGTTCATTCTCAGAAAATGATTCTTCATCCATTTCATTATTATCTTCTACATCTTCATCTTCATCTTCACCTGCATCCTCATCCTCATCATCATCATCAATGTTATTTTCATCATCACTACTTGGCTCATATTCACTTTCAGTTACACTTTCAGATTCAGAACTTGATTCCTCTGTCATGATATAAATGAAAATATGATTAATATTAATATAATTAATATTACAATAATAATTATAATAACAATAATAATACTGGAAAATACTGCTGATGTATAAAAAACATGCTTCAAAATAATTGTGCTTGTTATACACTGTATAGTATACAGTTACCTCAATATTCTTCAAAACTTATAAATATTAAAATTATAAATATTAAACTTATACGCTCAATATGTATACCAGCGTATATTAAAATAGTATTTATTTACTATTTATTTATTTATCCAAATAAAAGACAGCATTTGATTAGCCTAATTGATAACATGTTAGTTTAAAATTTTTAACAATATGTAAGTAAAAGATAAATTATGGATGAACCGTGAAGTAAAATAAGATAATAGTTTGAAAATTCTGTAGTATGAAATTATGTATCATGAATATGTAGAATATGAATTGATTAAAAATTTACAAGCAATTGACAAGCAAACGAGACTAACTGACTTATTTTAATGTTAAATTAACCCACTTGGTTTAGTACGATAACTCTTCCCATCTGGTAATTTTTCTAGTACAATTTTTAAATGTTGCGTTTCTTTTTTGTTAATTAACATACTTGGTTTTGCTTTAGCTTCTCTAATCATCTTTGGCATCTCTTTTAATCTTTCCTTCATTAAATTTTTACTCTTTCTAGCAAAACTGTATAGCTTCTGTCCAGCAACGTCATCGCTGTTGTATAACTCTTGATAACAGATAAAAAAACAATATAAGCAAATCAAAAATAGTATATTTTATACCAAAGAAGTTAAAAATAAATATCCTCAACTGAGTTTACATCTTGACACAAAGATGAAGGTTGCATTGCACGAGGGGAGGATTTTTGTTTTTAACTTTTATACTGTGAATCACATTTTTTGTAACATATTCGAGTAAATATTTCTTGTTGTTTTTCTTGAAAGAAAAATGTCTTCTCACGCAAGTGTGCCTAAAACTTCTTTGCAAGATATATGAATTAAACTTCTTATTAAATGAACATGCTACAAAATACAAATTAAATTTTTAAATAATACCTGTAGGTTTAGAAACAGTTTCCTCTAATTTTTCAAGTTCTTTCTCAACTTCTGTTAAATTTATATCATCATCATCTGTTGCTATCTTGGGTTTAGTTTTATTATCTGAAAAATATTAAATAGCGTTAAAAATGAATAAATATTTCAGTTTCAATATCTCAAATCATAAAATCGCTTTATTCAATTGTGAAATATTTTTGATGCATTGGTATCATATTCGTTTGTTCGAAATTATAATATATAAATATTAAATTCATTTTGTCATAACTTTCAATAATCATGTATGAATTAATTCATAGTACATTATTTAACA
Organism: Aradophagus sp. ZL-2020; assembly: GCA_022817685.1. NCBI lineage: Eukaryota > Metazoa > Arthropoda > Insecta > Hymenoptera > Scelionidae > Aradophagus > Aradophagus sp. ZL-2020. The sequence goes on along the minus strand of JABFOV010003027.1, from coordinate 702 downwards.
TAGAATAATGTTAAGCACCTAACATATAAACATCAATTATCTATCAATTTAAAATAACTATAGACTGTTGAAGTATTTAATAATTTAATATGTATGGTAAACTAAAACGTATTTGTTTACATATTATTTATACAAATGTAGACAAAATTACTTTAGCAGCCTACAAAAATATATAAAAAAAGGTTACAAGAGGTTTTTAATGCACATACAAATCCAAAAGGTTAAAATTGATATACCTGAACTTTGTAAGATTGTCGAACGCCTTAAATTTTTCTTTCGTTCACTCATTTTTTAATAATCAAAAAATGTAATATTCTATGAGCACCTGAAAACAAACAATTAAAAATTACTGAACGCTTTGGCGGGAAACACATGTAACTAACAAAGTATTTATCTGAAATCACCTTCACTTTATCACATGTTGACTTTAAATTTCCTAGAGAAATAACCAGTATGCTAAATGTATAAAATTCAACACAGATAGCGCTAGATTACAGCAACATCGAAACCACTACGTAAAACGTATCTAATATTATTCGCTCGCTGTATATATCACTCTTGTCATTCTGTTGTGTAGTCTGCTTTCAGACACGGTGGTGAGAGGTTGCTTTAAGCTGCGTTGTTGAACATTTAGTCAGTACTGATACTATCCTGTACCTGGGGGTATTTTGATAACGTAATCGGTGGATCGACGAGTTTCTG
>JABFOV010003026.1:0-17707 GCA_022817685.1 Aradophagus sp. ZL-2020 | reverse complement strand
GTGTAGAATTCTCGTGACAAATTAATTTTTCACCTAAAAAAAATAATTCACTTTCGACGTGCTTTCAAACAACAACAAAAACAAGAACTGCATTTCCGAAACGCTTCCTTCTTTCCGTTTGCAAAATGCAAACGAAAGCTATCTCCCATTGCATTCAAACATTTACATAATCCGATACAAGTGCACGGGGCGTTCGCCTGACGGAAAGGAACATTATTTTCCACGCGAGCATGATCTTAAAAAGCCAAGTCGGGGTGAAAAAAAAAAGAGAAATAATTTGCGTGAGATTAACGTTACTCGAGGCGAATCGAACGCGCGGCACAAAGCACGCGCGGTATTTATTCCGTCGGAAAAAGGCCGTCGGGAATCTGTCACTTGCAAATGACTTTTTGAAAGCATTTTTGTCCCAACTTGTCGGATACAGTGGCACTTGGGATCACATCTGGCACGAATTTTCCCGGATCCCGTTTTCTGCACTGCGACAAATCCGAAATTATTTACGACCCGTAGGCCGAACTATTCAAACTCTTTTTAGTCGGGCGACGTCGAGTTTCCGGTCGATATTTATCCTCCAGTATCATTGCAATATCAGTTACTGCTGGCGGTAGCACGTGACGTACGAAAGCGAGCGTTTGTTCTTGACACTGCAAATGACGATTCAAAGAAGGGTGACGCGCGCGTATAGACGGAGCGCGCACTCTTTCGCCTATCCCCAAAGGCATTCTCAATTTTCAGAAGCCCTTCGTGGGATCCATCTGACACTAATCCGCAGGATCCTGCCAATCAGAACTGAAAAGACCCGGGCAACAACAGCAGTTCATATTATAACTGACCCCGTGGAACGCGCCTCTCCGCCAAGGCATTAGCTCTAATTAAATCTCAAATTGCGCGTACTCATTGATGTCGCCGGCCGACAGTGTCGTCGGATATCAAACAAAGTTCGACGTTTGACATATGAACTTAGCTCGTCTAAACTATGCCCTTGTAGTACGAGGCGAAGGGTTGCAATTACCTGTAATCATGTGATATTAATGCCGCTGGACGTTTTGCATTGATTCTATCAACGTTTGTAAATTTCGTTGATTTGGATATTAATTTTGTTCCTAAATGGTACCGGGACAAAAATTTTACACCCTTCTTACGGATATAGGTGATTAATTATATCAATAAGGTGGAAACACAATAATGTGAAAATATTTTTTATAGACTCATGAACAAACATAGGTTTTCGTGGGAGTAGATTCTTTTTTTTCAAGATTCTTTAAAATAATATCGACGTGCCCTTAAAGTTTCAAATTCGCAATGCTCGTATATTAAAGTGCTACAGCAACGTGAATTACGTTCTATTTTCTCGACCATTCATTTGTACGTGTGACATACGTTAAATTTGTTACAGTTATTTATCAGCATACTGAGCTATAGAGGCGCCCTTAGTCACGGTCCCTGACTTTGTTCCTAATTTTACACTTTTTGAAAATTAACAGTCTTCATAGATTTATTGTTTGAAGAATAATTTTAACGTGAAAGTAAAAAATGTTTTTTAAAAATATAAATTTAATACTGACTTAAAACACGACGTTTAATTTTATTTATCTGTTGAATCTACGAATCTTTTCTTACCTGTTCAGAATGAATTTTCAGAATCTTAAAAAAATATGAAATGTGTACCACTTTATTATTTGTTTAACTATAACTCGTTTCGATGTAAAACACGTTTTGAAGTGTACGCGAAACAAACAAGAAACACTGCACAGTTTATCAAGTTAGAAAAATATTGTTCGTTTAAATTCCTCAGCTAAAGAATTCCGTGATTCTCATGTCTCTGTGTACGCCTTACATACGGTAATTGTAAATTCACATATTCTATGCAAATTTGCACTTGCATCTTAACCATCACAGTACATATTTCATCCTTAAAATTCTAAAGAGCTTGAAAGCGAACACCAAAATTAATGTAAACTTATAACTCCTCTCCACATATGCGAAGAATCTGGAATGAAAAATTTATTCTATACAAGATAAAACGTGACGTGCAATTTTGTTGCAAATATATCGTATTTTCGTGCATTTTTCATTTCAACGTAGAATGTGCGTCGCAAAAAAGTTGCGCATAAGATTGTTAATAAAAACATCGATATATTCGAATTATCCAGAGAGAAACAATCATAATAAACAAGCAAGGAAATAAATATTGTCGATATGTAGATTGCAAAAAACGTTGAAAAATTTTTAATATGCGAAAGTGCACTATTTTTCGATGAGAAATAGTGGCAGGATATAGCGGATCGTACACCGGATTGAAAAAAGAAAAAAAAAGAAAAAAAAAGTATGGGTTAGTAAAACATCTCAGGCAACAGAATTTACAGATGTCAACTGTTTTTGTAATTGCAGCTGCGAAGGGTAGACGGCTTGACGGTACATGACGTTGCGCATGCCGCTTTTCGCGCATACACCTAAGCGTATCAGATTACTGCACAAATGCCTTATCCCCTTGAGTCAATTTATACAGAGGATCCAATTTACTAAATTATTAGCTCTTCTCTGACAATCTAGGCAATAATGGAACCTAAATAGAACAACTGCACTGTGATTTGTTTGCGAGCACTGTTTTGGTTGTCCAAATTACATTGTATTTGCTGTTAAACAATTAGGAATTGTATAATAGATGACAATAATTTGCTTATTCGTAACTGAGTTAGCAATTATTCCGGAAAGTGGAAAAAAGTTTGAATATTTCATAGTCCGTGTAATACATTTCTTGTAAATCATTCAAAGTTACTACAACGATAATTACATTTTTTACACATTTCTAGTAGCTTCAATTTACTTATGACTTATTGTCATGAATTTTTTTCTAAATTATGGTGAATGAATATTATCGAAATATTAGTGTTTGTTTTTCTAATGAAAAAAAAATAAACACAGTCTCTCAAGAATTAATCGGTTTAAATTTATTCGAACGCGTGCTATACTCGTCGAAACTATACTAGCACACGTATTTCACTATTTTGAAACAGTAATGCGTTCAAACAAACGTTTGTTCAGTTTGCATTGCCAAAGATGATTCATAATTGCAATTCATCGCGATATTTATATCAAAGAAGACAAAAGGTCAGATACAACCCAATCAGTACCATGACATTGTTTCGGGCCGTTGGCCATTGTTTTTATCTTTTTGCCGAGTTATGAAGCAAAAAAGGCAGTTGGTCCGACGTCACGTACGTTTGAATTGAAATCGAACGATTCGAGAGAATAGACTTTATAGCGGAGAAAATTGTCCGAATATCTCGCATCGGACACGCTCCTCACGTACGTGCTGACTATGGATTGGATGCATAAATGGTGTACGTGGGTGTACGCAATTTTTGCCCCACGTATTACCTTGGGAGCCGCACGCCGTCGAGCTGCGCAAAGATTCCGGAATCTTGGTATAAAAGTAAGGGGCCCATAAAAAAGCAGCATAATCGCATTTTTGCCCCGATCGGCGCCAATTTTCTCGATTGTCCTGCGAAACGCTCACCGAGCAGTTTGACTTTCGTTCACATAAGCCAGCCATTGTCATGACACAATTTTCAAAAATCTATCATCGTGATATTATCGACTACATTCAATCGTCTTTTCTTCTTCTTCTGCTCCTCCTTATTCTTTTACCTACATTTCATCCATTGCCATACAAGTTTGCCGTTGAATAAAACGACTGATCAATGTCACCTATTCATAGTATAAATAATATTTTATTCACAAAAAAAAAATCATTTAACATGCAAAAAAGATGGTTTTGTAACAGATGCTTTACAAGTCGACATTTTTAGAAAATTTTGAGTGCGAATCCTTTCACGATAAAATAAACTATTTTTTCTGAATTATTCATTATAAACGTCAACTCTCGTGCACCGAAAAAATAATGGCCAGTGTCAATAATTTATTCCCTACAAGCAATTATATTAGGTTAAAAAATGTATTGAATTCACAAAGAAAATTGCACATCGCAACATTACTAATTAATTCTAATGAAAAAAATATTTGTAAAGCAAATGGAAACATTTAAAAATATTTTCAACGACTACTACATTTTCATCACTTGTTTCTACAATACGCAAAATGTTAATTTCACCATCTGATATACTTTGCGTGACAAATCGAAAGCCCACAATCTCCGTGACAAATTCCGAGGCGAGAAAACTTCGCGAACTAGCAGCGACGCTTTGCAACAATACAATCTATCCATTATGATCTCGCGGCGAAATAAGCCGGCCGACCAAATAAATGCAAAAGATGACCCAGTAAAAACAATATAGGACACTTTGGCGTAAAGTTGGGAATTGAAATACAACGGCGCATTCGTAAAACGTTATCGTTCGTAAAACATTAGACTGGCAATGCCAGCTCGTTTCTGAAATTTCATCCGACGAATTTCGCAGGCTTATCCGATGCTCCGTAAGCTATTTTCATACAAAACTTTGGCTTACAATGCTCCATTGTGTCTGGCTGCACGAGCGCCATGGAAAATGCCGACTGCTAGATGCTCTGTGTTTCTATTCACCGTGTACCGCCGCTAAGCACGGACGTTATACACAAATAACGCGAAACGAATCCCTGCCACTAATTACCCGCTATATGCACCCGAGAGCGGATGCTGTGCAGCCGCGCCAAAGATCCGCAACTCCCATTATCGCGCGGTTCGATTGCGATGCCCCGCGCTCCCCGCCGCCTCCCGTCTTCGCGCTCCTTTTTTCCCCCCGCCGTTAAGCAAAACGCTAACGCGTTTATCGTCCCTCATTTCTCCGATAACTTCTCCGCGTGTAAGACCGTAATTCCATTACCTCTTTTAACAAACTTTCCCAGATAAATGCCACGCGGATCCGCCGGAACACGCGAAACATAATGCCCCCAAGTATTTTCATTAAGCCATTTAGAAGAAGAACATTTTCATTTATAACATACGCGCGATGGCGATGCGCCGCGCGGTAATTGAATTATTAGTTTTAATTATTTCGCTCGCGCTATTCATTACCCCGCCACTTGTCCGTTATGGCCTGAGATATTGAGACGACGGCTTTACGGACTGTCGAGTCGCACTTGGTGAATTGCCACCCCAAGTGAGCAAGAATTTCGTGCGTTTCGGATTGCTTGCGAATGACTTTTCTTAAAATCTCGTTAGTAATGATTATATTGACATTAAGGGGAAACGCAAGGACAAATGAATGTGTAATGATGAAAGAGAAGTTTCGCATCTAACAGCGCAAATTTCAGATTGGTTGAGACAAATTATTGGCTTAATTAAAAAGTTGAAAATTGTATACTCAATTTTTTTTTTCATTTTTATTCAACTGAATTTAAACTTATGGATTATCGATATATGAAATTTCATTTGCATGATAATATGAAGGTAGTCAAAAATGTAATAAATAGTTTTGCAACCACGAGAAAATGATCTAATTAATATTAAAAAAAATAGAAAATATTACAACGACGAGAAGAAAAATTCCACTATTTTCTCGCGCTGCTTATATTTCCCCGTGTTCTCTCATAACTAATAATAACGAAGCGACCGTTTCATCATAATACAAAATGACTTAATTCTGTTTTTCGCAACACGTCGCAACCTCGCAATAGACAGTCGTAACAAAAAATAAACCATGCATTACCACTTAATTTTCGCAGTAATTTTTCGAACGCGAACCGTTTACGTCGCGAGCGAGGAAGAAAGTTGGCAATTTAACAACTCATCTTAGCCCGTGTATTTGTAACTTAATGAGCGTAGTAATTAAATTCTTAAAGTTAAGCGGGGGAATTTAAATATCCTGCGCGTCGAATGGTCGCCGTAAGATTTGCCCATCTGTTAGCGTTGCTTTTAATTATGCCCTCAAGCGAGGCCGTTGTTGCGCGCGCTGCATAATTCCGCGCGCGCCGATATTTATGACTTCTTTAACGGATAGCCCTGCAATTATTAGCGCCAGCTCCGTTTCCGTCAAGCGTGGCAAACATTGCAATTGAAAACAATATACCTTTCGGTCATTGCTCAGCAAGGTGCCGGGCTCGCGTTTCGGATTGGCTCGTCAGACACATGGTGCCGACGGTTATCGCGCCGGGGCCATCTGCGTATAAAATGCAAATGTTCGGTCGTGCTCGCGTATCGGCCTGGCAATCGCTCGCAACAAAAGCTTTGTGAGTTAATACACAAAGCGATCCTCAGATTCTAGCGTTATTGTCAAAACTACGGCTAATGAAGATTTTCCGAGCGAGATAAGCGGCCTACTGGAGCGCGCCCTGTGGCGCCCAACGTTTTCCCGATTAAATAACCGCGATAATTGTACCGAATTGTACTCTCCTCGCGAGCGTGATTCGTGGCCGCGGCTCGCCTTATCCGGCAAATAGAAAAGATTCCGAATTAACGCGGTCGGCTCGCGGTTCCGAGACTGGATTGTTTATAAGGGAAATTATCTGTAATGAACGCGCGCGTTCATTATCCGTTTTCCCTTTGCTCCACAACCGCGTCGAAATCATTTTCATAATTTTATTTTTTTCGGATAATTATTTTCTAATATAGGTTTTTGTCGAGGAGGGAAATAATAATCGATGAATTATTGTTCTTATATCACGAAATATAACGAAAACTCAACAAAAGCAAACTTTCCGAATGAGATTCTTAACTGAAAATTTACTTTTCACGCACATTATCGTAACCAGAAAAAATATATTCCTCGACAATCTTGTTTGCCAACAACTAACATCGTTTCGCAGTATTAGAATAATTCGCGTAAAGAATCGGGAAGACAATCGAAAGAAAAGAAAAAGTGTGTCCGTAACGTGACTACCACTTGGACCTTTCGGGGGATCGCCATAAAAGTATATTCAGTTGATTAGACACGCCGCCTCCCGCAGCGTTACAAATCACACAAATGTTTACTCAATCAGAACTTATTCACCGGCATGTACTTTCGATTTTAAATCCACTTTGTGCGACACATCATTAAAGCCGGGTTTAAGGCGGCGGTTATTGAAATCCGAAAGAGCAGTGGTTAAGCCGCAAACCGCAAGCCAATTTCAGTTCCATTCTGCGCATCGTTACAATACGCCCTCGTAAAAGTCTCATGGGTGCATCGGGCCACCCTAAACCAGCTTCGACAAGGCCGCCTATGCGCGACTCTGTCGCTAGGATTTAGACAACGCATGTGGCCCGCAAAGGGAGCGCCTGGATAAACGCGACCGCACATTTAATTCTCGTTTCTTTTGTGCCGAACGTTTAATTAGCATTAGAATTGTTGCGACCGGAGATCCACCCGCTAGATAGTTTGTATTTGTTGAATAACGAAGACACTTGTGCGACATTGTCAGCGCCATCGGATTACTCGTCCCGCGACTATTTCAAAAATACATCATTCTTAGTTGCTTAAAGAGAGCCGTAATTCAAGGAACTTGTGCGTAAGCCTCCAGATTCATTAGACTACATTATTTTCGACAGATAAATTACGATTTGTTTGACGGATCGGGAAGCTGATATTTAGAACGTGAGTTTTTTTGAAGCCAAATAGTACTTTGCTGCTTTTGACTTGTTTCGTCAGAATTTATGAAAGTCGCTGCGACCGTTGAGCACTTTTATCAATAATTGTGAAGGGGCAAAAAAAACGTCTCCATGCATTGGCTAGTAAAGCTTATAACACGGAATTGTATCGTGCGATAGCATGCTTGATAAAAAGGAGTAAAAAATCGTGTATGAATTTGCATACTCCTTCAGTGGAAAAAGTTTCCGAAGACTGACAACAAATTCGCCCTATTACTCAATTTAAACGACCCAAAGTCGTCCCACGACGGTTGTGCGAGATAGTAAATAGCCGGAGAGACTCTTACACGATTCTCGTATTCAAATCTTAGAGGATACTAGAAAGCATTTCTCACGCTGAGACATGAAAAAAAGACGGGTCTTCTTGTTTGCCCGGGATAACAATTTTATTAAAAGCTTTAGACGTACGTGTTAAAAGTACAAACATATTGCGGATAAATAATATAATATAACTTATTACGCGCTTTAGAAAACTTTAATGTTATGAATAAAAAAAATTAAAAGCATGAAAAAAAGCTAACAAACTAACAAAAACAAAAATTTAAAAGAATTCCAAGGCTCCAAGAACAGCTTTATCGACTTTTAAATAACTCGAAGCATAATTAATTTCCATGTTCAATTAAATGCTTATAAATTTGAAAGCTGTTGAAACATTTATCAATTGGGAGTCTTTAAAAAGTCATATATTAAGCTTACGCGCATGTTATTGTGTTCTACTGAGTCCATTATATGTACACAACTAACGTTGTTCTTCGTTACTAATGCATATAATATGTAAATCAGGATAATGGTCTTACATGAGCTATAATCGTATTTGATATGTAAATGACTCGAAAAGTGAAAACGTGTTTCACTATCGAAATACATTTTTCGCTTCTAAATAGCGTAAAATTGAGATAGCGAAATTAACACAAAAATTGTACACGTCACTTTTGTGGACGATCGAAATCATTCCTTACATTTCACCAAGTTTTTCGAAATGCCAATGGCAGGAATTTCGAATTCCGATGCGTACCACTTATTTCTTTTAATCAATAACTCCGGGAGCTAATAATATCCGCTCTCCACTCGATTTCAAACGTTACGTCTTCTAAGCCTTATTTTTCCTCGGTTTTTTCCTTGGTTTTTTGTACTTTCTCATGACAGTATCTTCCTTTCAACATGATATCCAATGTCCTCATAATCACGTCCCGCTGTATTTATAAGCAAAACAGCCACTCATGAAAACACGTGTTCTTATATATTTGGTTTAGTGGCCGGCACATGTGACAGGTGAAAGGAAAAGCGGCAAGTCCGCGACGTGAAAGAAAAGTATACTATATCGGTTTCGTTCACAAAGTGCTGCTCTCCACCGGGGATTGTAATTTATTGTTCGGGACAGGAAAAAGAATTCGAGATGTTTGGACATTAAGCGCGAGGCTGTTTGAATGGAGCCACTGCGTCAATAATCCCGAATCCAGCCGGCATTCCCCGGCACGGGAGACGGCTCTCAGAAAGAAACGATTTTCACACGGTTCGCACAATAAAGTACCCTACTTTCGATCTGTTGTGGTTCGACAAAGTCGCGGAATGCGTCGAAAGGACCAGGCCACGCCATTAAATCAAACGCCAGAGCATCGCGTCAGTCGGAAGAATGCGACCAATGGTACCGTGCAAACGCAAACAAGCTCGTTACAATGGTCGACAATTATTTGGAGCAGAAACGCTCGCGCATTGTCCGCGAGTAATGGATCAATTTGTTTCAACATTTCGGACCGCGTCTCGGCCAAACGCGCTTTTCAATAACAGTAACAGCAAGGTATCAAATTTCGCTCGGCCAAAATTTGAAATCGCATTTTGATATTAATATTATAATGTTCATTCGGTACTTCAAATTTTAAAAATGCAACGTTACTTCAACATTTCAACGTCGCGTAAGATGAAAATCCCGCTCAAGCACTTCGTTTTCGTTCAATGAACATCGATTTTGCGAATACCACTCAAATGACGTTTATTATCGATATTTCTAATACGCTTCATTTCCACGCGGCTCGTCGCGTGGTATTTTTAATAACCGATCTTTTATTCCGATCGCTCAAGCATCGTGGCTCGTGATTTTGCCGCGTTTATTGACAGACGGACAATAAGCCGAACTGAAAAATGACTGCAAAAATATTGGCGCGAACAAAGCGTTTGGCTGGAAATAAATTTTCGGGCGTTTGTCAAAACGTGAATGGCGGCTTTCGAAAGCCGCGAAGTTACAAATGCCCAAAATTGAACGTGTCAAAGTAAAAGGGGAAAAAAGTAAGTGGGACGTTCGACTACAGCCCAACCACCGCCGCAGCCATTCTCCGGTCCAAGACGCTGCGCAACTTCGTCTTGACCCGCAGTTTTCGACCCCGAATAACTCAGCCGTTAATTCAATTTTCGTGGCCGCATTCGAATTTCACGAGGTTCAATTTAATTATCGTGAAGCGGACCGGTCGCGTTGCCGACATAACGTTTCCGATTGCAGAAGCGGAAAAATGGAGCCGGGCACAAAGCGATTGCGCTCGCGAGGACCTTTTCAAAATCGCCGAAAGACGCTCGAGCACTGCCTCCATTAGTCTTTACGCAGACAACCGAGCCGGCTTTGACTACGACCAAAGTACTCGGCACGTATTTCGTTCCGCTTGCGTTCAAGTGGCTGGATCCATTTTTGCCGTCCTTGTCCCTCCGCTCCTGCCCCCCCCGCCCCTCTCTGTTTTCAGCGGTTCAGGTAGCCCGGAGGATCTCGCAAGCGGGGCGTGACAATGGTAAATGAAATATTTTATAGGCATCCTCGAATTTTTCTTTCGAAAAATCGTTAGACGCAAATTCGAAAGTGCAATAAGCATGTTCGGGTTTACGAGCGATCATACGTTATCTGCGAAATGGGAGCTAAGATAGGGCCATTAATGGATAACGAAGAGAAAGATACCTCGCAAAGTTTATGACGCGCAGGACACCAGTCCTATCTGCTTCATAAAATTAAGGACCTGTGCGTGCCCGCCCTTGTCTAGTTAAAACTTTACGGAAAGAAGAACATTTCGCCGCACTGACCTTCTTCAAAATCGAACGTTCGACTTGCTTCGTTCCTTTTGTATGTTTTTTTCTTTAGTAATTTTGAAGCACAGTTTTGAAGAATATACGGGGAAAACTGTACATCATTTATATATTTTGTAAATCAAAAATTGCGATGTTAAACATCGAATAAAAATTAATCCCATTTGACAAACATATTGATTAAGATGTTGTAATTATTTTTTAAATAATTCACTGTACATTTTTCAATGTGTTTTCTTTTTATCTATCGTGTTAGAATGATATGATAGACTTTTGAAATAGGTTTAAAGTGAATTCGTGTGAACGTGATAAATAAGTAATAACAGATTCGAAGTTCAATAGTTCAAGGATATTTCTAACTTGTGACATCGTGAGAAAAGGAGATTAAGCTTGGCATAAAAATTGACCAGTAGATAAGACTGAGCAATAAAACGCCGATGCTGGTATTTCACTTCTTTTTCGGGAACGTGGCCCTCTTTTTCTTTTTCGTTAGGAGATAGCATCGCTGTTATCGAGCTGCTAATCGTCGCTATTATTCTTTTAATGAAAGTTAACTACCTATTCTTTTCTTTTATTTTCCTCCGTCTCGCAGAGGAACCGTTTCCTTTTCGGTTTCCAGTTACCTTTTTTCGGTATCTATTTCAGTCGACTTTAGATAAGGTTTAATAGCTAAAGCTTGTACAATTAATTTAGATTATCCTCTATAATGAGATAGGTTTATCCGCTGTTGAAAACAAATTAATTTCGTTATACAGCGAATGATTTGAAACGGTAGACCTTTTGTTATTGAAACCACTAATTGACTAGATAAAAAATTGGTTGATTTAAATATTCAAATAAACGTAAAGTGCTTTCAATTAAAAGCTCTCTAATAAATAATTTGATTCGTATTTTGGAATTTCCACTTTCGAAAATAAAAATACATAAAAATTTCCATATCGTGAAAAAACAGGTGATTACAATTTCTATCGGATTCTCCTTGCTTTACGCCGCTAACTTAACGTCGTAACTTTAAGTCACTATAAATAAAAAAATAAAACTGTCATGGTTCTCCAAAAACATTTTCGATGCAACGAAGCACTAAATTTTATTGGACGAAGTGTGTTTGTCAAACTAACTAGCCGGTGCATAAAGACGCAGCCAAGTGAGGCTAACCTTATTTGTATGCGTAAACGAAAAAAAAAGAAAACGAACAAAAAATGGGAAAAAATGTAACAAGGGAGGGTGAAAAACGCGAAGAGGTGCGGTGCTGAAGGCGAAGTTAGGCAAGAGGCGAAACAAGTGGTCCGCGTATTTCGTTGACAAGCAGTCTCAAACCTGGTAACTTTGGCAGTGATAGAAGCTTGTGTACACGAGAGGCACTCGGATGCAAAATGTACCTAAACCGGACGTGCAATTTTCCAGGCTGCGATTTGCCGGAAGGTTCGCAAAGCAGTGGGCTGCGCTTCCGCCAACAAAAATGCAAATCTTGACCGAACCAAAGGCGATTGCGCCGGGAGAAAAAGAACGAGCCGTCCCTTTCGTGCCAGAGGAAAAAGACAAGATAAACGCGACAAATTCGGAGAGAATAATCTAACGGTACGATGCGTTCATGAATAATATGACGCGGCGACGAGACAGTTCCATATCTGATTTTGGCCGTTTACTTAGATTCTTTCCGAGCCAAAAAATTTCCTCCCCGAATCACTTTTGGCACCGCTTTTGCTGTTTAATTTAAAAAAAAAAAAAAACGGAAAATTAATTTTGACACTAAATTAAATGCATTAAATTACAAAAGTACAAAAGTTCAGTTATCAATTTCAATGAAAATCAATTTTCCTTTTTTTCTAAAGCAATATTATTGGCAACGGAGTATTGGGTTATAATTTTTGATACATACGATTATTATTTTCGCAGAACGTGATATACAATTATTATTTTCCTAATAATTTCGAGATGTTTATAGAATTAATTATTTCACACTATAGCTTTCATTCAACTCTGTAAATCGATATCATGCGTGCAGCTTAACTACACACATTCCTCAAAATCTAATTTTCAAAAGGGTCCACATTTTACCAAAAAGTGACACGCAATTCCTCTCGCAATTCCAAAAACCAAAACAAACAAAAAACAATAAAAATGACGGAGAACAAAAGGGGCCCGCCAAACTCGATTGAGGATTCTCCTTTGGTGATTCGTCGTCGGTTATTTGTTTGACGTCTTATTGAACTTAACCCATAATCACGAGGGCAGAGTCATTTGCCACGGCGTTTATGTTTCGCGCGCCGACTTTTAAGGCATCCTCGGCTCGGATCCTCGGTGGCGCGGTCCGCTCGCAACATTCGGCACTATTCATACCTGTCCAATTACTCTGTCACTCGTAGTATCGAGGTAATAACCTCATCGACTTTGGTGTAAAACCTTAAGTGGTTCAACGATTCGAGATGATGAATAGCGGAATGGACGAAAAGAGCGCGCGGCGTTACGGTAGGCGTGGTATTGTCGCGCGTCATAAGCGGCGATGACGTTAGACAATGGTCGTCAAAGTGCCAGCCAGAAGACAATATAGAAATTAAATGCCCGGTCGGTGATTTATGGCCGGGGTGACCCGTGTATTTTTTTCTGGACGATTAATTATGCTGAATAGCCCCGGGGAGATCGCTGGAAGTTGATAGGAAAAGGGTGCCTCCACAACGCGTCGTCGCCATTAGTGACTGTCTATCCACGTGAGCACGATGAATAACGTCGAACAACATTTGGCTATCTCGCCGTGGCGTGCGCTCTGTTTTGAATTTTCCCAGGCATTTCGACCCCGTATCATCCTTGCGCATCTTGTTTATCATTTGTTATTTTCATAAGCCGAGGTGCCTGTTGGATTTAATCTAACGAATTCACCGAAAATCTCGCCACGTACGAGCCCCTATTTTTCGAACAACGAGAAGTCGGGATTTTGTTACTCTTGTATAATTGTACGTGGGAGAGGTTGTAGTTCGAATTGTTGAGTTAAGTGGGATAAGTTATAATAGGTCTGGGTTGAATTAAGTAGGTGGTTTTAATAAATCATATGATAACAAATTTGCAGCTCTTTATATTTAATAGTCTAACTCCGTCAGAGAAGCATATATTCGAATCAGGAAAACCATTTGAGCCAATACTGGTACAATAAATAAATTTGCTAAAATTGCATTGACAAAATCAAATAATATTAATTACTTCTATATTAAAGTATTCTCTTAAATAGTAAAGCTAATATCGTTCAATTACGTAAGCAATACATTTTGTCAAAACGTTTTGATTTTCTCAATGCGTGTCAACTTTGTCTTTAAATTTTACTGTCATGCATCACACATTGCCAATTTCTTTGATTACACAAGAATATTTTCTACAAACTGAAAATGACGTTCTTATATTGAGACAATAATTCCAGGATCAACTCTCCCTCTTCATTATGACTCCCTAATTTTCGAATCTTCCAATCGACAAAGAAACCGTGAGAACGTCACCAGCAACGAAGCGAAAGACAAATGATATTATCGGTCTAAATCGCAGTCATCAGCTAATGCACGATATCCATCGTGGGATATGATCTGCCGAAGTGCGGCGCAATGGCCGACAGCAGACGCGACCGCTTTTTCCCCGAAGTGACGGCCATTCGTGACGTTCAGGAACGGCCGTATCGACGGTCGCACGTATCGCAGATCACGGGCGAAGACCGTTACATAGGCGAAAGATCACGCGACGCCGCGTAAGCAGATGTGATAGACTGACGCGGAGCGTTCCGCGGAGCGGCTCGGCGATGCACGTGACATTGTCCAGAGCAGCGCAGCAGCCGTCACAACACATCTGAACGCATGAGATAGCGAGTCGCGCTAATTAATGCTCATGCGTACGACAAATCTATCAGACGCACGGACTGCGTGTAATTTTGCGCGCATAGCTTTAAAGCAAGCAAGCACGCCGGCCGAACGCGATGCGTGCATTTGATGTGTGCAATCCGCTGTTCGTCTTTGATTTAATGGCTTATTAACGTGACTAGTCGTCCATGCGTTCAATCTGCTTATTGAGTTTAAAGCTTGCGGAATTTGATCGCGCTCGTTTAATTCAATGATTTACATTGCTTTCGAGTTTTGCAAATAACGCGCTCGCGCGCTTCTTTGCGGATCAATCGTGCGAACAAATCGCCGCGTCCTATTTTCATCGGCTGATTGACTGCCGTAGACGTCTTGTTTTGTTACATAATAAGCGAGCGAATAAATAAGTCAACGAGTTAATCAGTTTGTTAACTGACGAATGAGGGGAATTGATTCGTTGGCCGCAGTTTAAAGATTATACTTAGGTAATCATATATGGTGGCATGTGCGTGGGTGTATGTTGCATTTATGTCATGTCTTTTATGTGACATCTACATATTTGTATATTCCATGTATTTCTGGTGACAAAAAAATATATGCTGCATTTATACTGTACATATGTAGCATGTATGATTGATTCAAATATGCAGTTACAATGTGATATATTTGTCCTCATATACAAAACCTTATATATTCAATTACATATATGCAACATACGTAAAATCTAATTCAATCTAGACAATGAAAACAAATTGCATGGCAGTTATTTTCTTACGCTACGTGATCAATTAATGGCTTATATTTTATACGTCAATCCGTTATCTGACGCGATATAATGTATCGCTTTGTTTCTTCCTGCGCCCGTCGGCTCGGTGCTCGGCGTCACATCGAAACGAGCTGTTTGTTTCCGCGCGACAAGTGCGAAATATTTTTGCTGATAAATGCAAATATTATGCGATTGAGCGTTCGTGATTTGTGGGGCCAACGGCTGAACGAAAAATGACCGAACAAAGCGCGGATCGGCTCAAAGATGACTTCGTGCCGTTGTTCAAACACCGGCGAGCTCAGATGGTCTTCTGCAAAATGAGCCACTGTGTACACACGGCTTCTCCCCGCGGTAAAGGAAAATAAGACTAATTTGATGGAGGGTGCCGCACTGTCTTTGCGTTTGATGTTTATACTTTGATGGTCTGGGCCATTTTTCTCGAAGGTATGGCAATTTTTATTCCGAAAGTACGTCGTGTTTGTTTTTCATTAATGTTAGACTGACGTTTTAATTCGATGATGTTATTTATTTTCTGCGCGGTAGATTAAAGATTATAAATTATATATTCGCAATATTACCTTACTTGCGATATCTCATTTGTTGGTTCAAAACATTACGGTGTAAGGATTGTGATCAGATAAGATGATTTTCATACGAACCATCTTCATCCATCATCAGCAAATCCTTTAAAACGGGATTTTTCGGAAGAACAACATTTTAGAAATTGTTGTTAGTATAATGTATTTTAATCAATACTCGACCAACATTCCATATATTTAAATTCTACCATCGTTTTAACTATCGGAGCGGAAAATGTTTTGCCTGTAAACTTTTTGTAATTCTCCACTAAGAGTCAACAGTGCGTTGAGAAAAAAGTTTCACAAATGCGGTTTGAGCGAAGACAAACAGTTAACAGAAATCTCGTTAAAAGGAAGTCCGTCTTGACAGAAGACTGAATTTTTACAAGAAAATTGTTTTTCTTGGATCTAGATCTTTGGATGGGTACAAATTAGTTCAAATGCTAATTTATTTAGTATGAGAAATTACCCACAAATTATTTAAAATAAGGAGTACAGCAGTTTAAAAATACTTTTCACAATATGAAAAACGAATCGCAAAACAAATTCCCTTTCAAATAAAATTCAATTAACTCGCGACTCGTAATCATAGGAAACTCTTGTCGAAACATATATCCCTTTTCGAGGACCACACAACCAAAAGTACCTGAATAACAGTTGCTCGAGTTGACTTAGGACGCAGACTTCGTAATTACAAAATAAGTGTATAAGATATTCACGAACATGTCGTAATTAACTTATGAAAAGAGAATGAAAATGGTTTCAACGCTAATGCAAAGGGGCGTATTGACGCAAAAGAACGTTTTCCGACTCGACGGAAATTCCGTTTGAGACAAAATAGCTCGGCATCAGGCCTTACTTAACCATCGAGAACTCACGCCAGTAAATGATATTCGACTCCGGTCCTCTAAACAGAGCATTAAAATGAATAATAAATCTCGCATCCGAGGGATTTTCTCTAACAATACGTTATTTCTATTCACCCTTTGGTGTGATTGAATAAATCCGCAACAGTTGCTGCAGTAAAACTACTGCATTAAA
The DNA here is from genome assembly GCA_022817685.1 of Aradophagus sp. ZL-2020. Taxonomy (NCBI): domain Eukaryota; kingdom Metazoa; phylum Arthropoda; class Insecta; order Hymenoptera; family Scelionidae; genus Aradophagus; species Aradophagus sp. ZL-2020. The sequence goes on along the minus strand of JABFOV010003026.1, from coordinate 862 downwards.
GGATCAGCTCGTAATTTAAATTGAGACCATTGAAGGTTACGGCGCAGTAAGTCCCCCCAAAGTTGACTAGACTCGAATCGTATTTACATGAAGGCGCGTACTCGTGAGCATCGCCGTTGAGCTGCCATTGCATTATGGCCATTAATTCATACCCGCGTCGGTCGGAATGAAATAAAATTAAGTGTCAACTTGGCGGGAAGTTAGCGTTAAATGGCAAGTTCAATTCCTCTTGACTTGTTAATGCGTGGTCATACATTCGGAGGAAAGTTGCCGCGAAACTTGCAGTATCACCGTCCAAGTTTCATGCAAGGACTCCCTGTCGCGTATACCTATACAGCTCGCCGGGAGCAATTGCATTGACTCGAGTCTTGGTCCCAATCTATATTCATGCAGATCCAATGTCTTGGCCTATCAGCAACAATTAGTGTACTATTTCCTGTTTATGATAATGCTCGTCTGCGAACAAACTAAACACAATTATGGAAAATTGTTGTTCACAAACGGATACGGCGTATTCGATTTCGAGTTTGCTGGACAAGTTTGGCAGTCGTTACTGCTTTAAATGAAGCGGCTGAGGTGAAATGAAAATTGCATTGTTTGTAAACGTCAGTTTCGGAAATCATTATTGATTTGTATGGTATGACAAGTTTTGTATTTAATTTATGTGCAGGAAATTTGCAACGTTTATTTGCAACGAATTACAAATACCATAAATTTTCAATCAAAAAAGATATACTTCTAAATGAAGAAAGTAAATGAAAACATTAATTAAGTTATTTTATACTGCGCTGATATAAATTGAAGTTCTGATTTTGATTGTCGATGGACGAAATACTTTATTAAAATTTCGTTGCAAATACAC
>JABFOV010003025.1:0-17707 GCA_022817685.1 Aradophagus sp. ZL-2020 | reverse complement strand
GTATTAAGATTGGGGTGTTGAGCCGGTCTTTAATCCTTTGAAATTGACCTCAGTCCGGACTTGAAACTCGGTGTCTTATTTAGCAAGTGTGAAGCAGATGTCTTGAATAAAGGCGTGTTCGCACGTAAATAATGGATTACTTTGATTTCAATCGCGGCGCAACTGTTTTGTAAAAACAAAGTTGCAGCAGGAACTGTGCAGTCGAAAAAAAAAAACCAAAGTCTTTTTTTGCAGTAAATAAATTTGAGCTATCATCGGACCCACACTGATATTATTTATGCTGATTGAAACTGCACGGATGACGTATAATTTTCTTTTATTATTTTTCAATTAGATTACAATTTAGTAATGTAAAACTAGAATAAAATGCAGTGTACATTTTTTCTATTTGGACAGATTTATAAGTCAGCAATTGAATCTGTAAATTCACCGTAATTGTTAATACTGTTTTCACAAATAATTACAGTAGGGTTAAGGTACGGATACATTGATGAACTAAATTGAATGGTTCCTTTCGGGATGTATGCGTGTATTGCTAACGGTGGAATCGTACATCAGAGAAGGGGGAATAATCCTTTGCTTTGTCGTTGCGCACAGGGAATTACAGGTTGCGATCTATATAGTGACACGATAATAATACTTGTAAAGTGTAAGCAAATAGAAAAAACTCAAAGCTCGATAATTACAAATTTCGTTAGATACTATTATGACATAACATATAATATAATCATATCCATATGAATTTTTAATAATATTTTCTCATGTACATATATAAAAAAAAATAATAACATAGCATTTTTCATTGCGAAAACCAAGATTATCCAGAATATTAATACAAATTAATAACAAAATAAAGACTTTCGAGTGACAATTGAAATTTCCGAGTGGCATGAAAAGTGGCTAGAAATTAAATGTTAAATATCGCCACTTAACATCCGCTTATATAGAATTTTGACTACGATGATATAATACGGGCGTCGCGATAGATTTATAAGTCTAATCCCGCTAAATTTCCACCCTCCTTGGAACAATGTGCAATATATTTCACCGCCGGCACGACCTGCAAACTTGAGGATCGACGTGAAGCATAGCGTTACGCGGGACCTACGAGTTTCTCATATTTCTGGCCATCTGGCTCGTGTCGAAACGCTAACTTTATTACTTAATATCGCTTAATCCACCTCTGCTTCCTCCACCCCCCCCCCCATCTCTTTCCCTCGACGTCGAAACTCAGTCCGCCATTTTACTACAACCCTTAACAAATACATTCCAAAGTCGGTCCGTGCCTCCAATATCAACGACTGCTTCCTCCGCAAAGTTCATCGACTGTACTTCAATACTCGCCTCAATGCCGTCAAACGCGAGTCCGGCCGACTATTTATTCGCAAATATTCCCTCTGACGCGAGCACGCGTAGGTACAAAACTGGCAAACCGGCGCCATTCGTCGTACCCTTTGACCGTCTCGAGAAAGGACACGACGAAGAATAACTACATAACTTTGCTTGACCTCTGGCGCACGCAGCGCCACGCGTGAAGTGCGTTCGTTCGCGAAACCTCCCCCCTCGATAGGTCTTCTTATCTCCACTTAACCTTCGGTAGGTGGTCTCGACATCTGCATAATTCGTTTTTATTGTCACTGTTTTCTCCTAGCTTCTATGCTATTTCTCATTTTTCGCACATTTTTTTCTCCTCGCTTTCCTCTGCATTATCAATACATTCGTAGCACTTGTGTTTGCCATTTCTCTCGCTGCCCGTCGCTCCCGCTTTTCTATTCGCTTTTATCTCGTCGGATAAGTGATGAGCGCATTAATAACGAAACCCCGGTCGTGGGAGGCTTTTCAGAGCTCAAGACCGAGCGTCGAACTGCGGGATCTTTGTGCCCGGGAGTTTTGTTTTGTTCGCTGATATCATCGACTAATCGTGAAATAATTTCGGCGCTGAAATAGAGGGGCCCTCGTTCGAAGGGAATTCCTGATGAGATTCTTGGCCGAGAATCGCCGAGTGGCAACTTTTACGGAATGCCGGGCCAAGAATGTCTTCAATGGGGTGTTACATTGTTTCGCGGTCGCGAGATGATGTTCTTGGGTAATTTCTGGAAGAATGTTGTATTGCCGTTGGGCGCGTTGAGTTTGAAGAGTTCGCGGGGCTAATCGGTCATTGTTAAAAGTAAAAGTCGCCGAGCGCGTGTTTCTGGTCGTTTAGTTTTGCGCAGCTGCGTTGTAATTTTCCGACCTTGCTTACGTTTCCAAGTTTTAACGAAAATTCGGGCTGCAAGTTGCGAGTCGTCGGAAGTTTTAATGAGTCGGTCGTGGCAAAAAATGGCGTGTGTTGTCTTTACGTGTAATTCCATCATAAAGTTGACCTATTATTGCGTTCGAGCAATTCAATTAAAAGAGAAATTTTCCAAACTTGGGTCATTAGTTGTCGTTTGTTAGGAAAAGACTAGTGTTATTGCTTTCGTATTGTGAGATGCGGATTTATTTATCTTTTCCTTCTTCAATTTTATAATGATCGATTTCGACATATCATTTTCTATGTTGGATTGACATAAGTACACATAAATTTAACATAGTTATTCAGTTTCAAAAGACACTATAAGGTGTAATCAAATATTTACAATTGAAAAAAAATGTCTTAGAGAAAGAAATAAAATGACTTCGTAATTTCTACAAAAAGTTTACTTTGTGCAGAAGTATTCTACTGCTTCTACACTTTTCAATAAGATTACCGCCTTTAAAAAATTTAAATTCCTAGCATAAAAAGAACGTGCTGGAAACATTTCACAATATCCGAACGTAATAATCAAATGAATAAAACACTACCAGCGACATATCTTGAACCTCCAATGCATAATCGAATCGTCAAACGGCACGAAAAGCTCGTCGCAGTCGTAACTACATAGCTAGAATCTCCGCGCGAATATGGAATCGGACAGAACGTCATTAACCGAGTTTATTAATTCGCCGATCGCTCGTTCGCGGCTACGATCCACGCGATACAGTCGTCTGTGCGGTCATTGCGGAATCTTATCAAGCAACAAATTAAGCGACGCGACGTCGAGTTACACGTCGTCGCGCGGATATCTTTGAGATATCGATCGGCCGTAATGAGAGCGCCTGCTCACAATGGCCGATGCGATCATTGGCATAAACTACGCGTCGTTAAAGAAATAACGAGTACGATCGGTATTATAAAGCGCTGGATATGCGGTCCGCGAGGCAACTTCTTTATCCGGCCGATGCGTTGTTTATGAATGGCCGGCCCTGAGTTGCGGCCCGTTGTCGCGGTAATTGAGAAAGGAAATTCGATACGCGGCTGATAACGGCGCTGATTTGTAAAAGGTAATGTAATATCGCGTGGCAGAGACAAGTGCCCGCGAAGGATATTATAATGACGGCACTGTTGCGTGCCGCTGATACCGAACGGGCCGGGCTTTTATTTGGCCGACGCTCCGGATAGATAAGACGAGCCTCGGCCGCTGGCTATTCCATATATTGTTTCGGGATTATGTTCTGATACAGTTAGACGGGCTTCGCGATTAACTGGCGGATTTGTATGCTCGTGTGTTAACGATTGTTTGCAGTGAAATTGTTATTGCAAATTGTTATTCCAGTGGACGGGTAAATATCGTTACCGTGTTCGCAAAGTTATTTATTGCACTCAAAATGATAATGATGCATCAAATTTTGAATTAAATATTCAAGTTGGATTCTTGTAACATAGAAATTTGGATTGTAGAATATTATTGTGGAAAATGATAAATATTTATTCGGGCGTAATATGGATTTTTAACAGTTTTTAACATTATCGAAGTTGATAAATAATTTACAAGTAAAAGTTTTTTTTCTTTAATACATTATCATTAACATGCTTATTTTCATTTTGTTAATATTATTAAAGATTATATTAAAAAAAATGTTTATGCATTGCGAGTCAATATTCCAAATAAATTAAATTTTGTAAAATATTTATTTTACGTTGAACTACTATCTCATATTATATTATAACATTAAAAAATATCAAATTTTATACTATGTTAAATATTTAAATCAAATTTAACGAACATTTAATTATTTACAACATCTTTTCGTATCACATTTGTGACAAAGTTACGGAATGTTTATATTTCGTTTGAAATAAATCTTGGGCAAAGTTTCATTTTAAAGTTGAAATTGTAATTAAATTATAATTATAAATGAAGTAAAGTATTCCGAAAACAGTGGATGGAATTGTAAATTAACAAACTCCGTACGCACGTAAGCGAATACGAGATGAATCTGAAAGTAAAACTTCTCAAAGCCAGGAGACATGACTTTAAACTTAACAATGAAGAAGGGGATGTTTTAAAGTATGATGTATTCGTCCAATTTAAGAATTAAATTTAATTAAAAGCTTTATTCTTCAGTAAACAGAAATAATACAAGATTGTTAAATCGAAAAATTGATATTTTTAAAGAAACGGCATTAAATAGTAATTTTATTTATTGATTAATTAATTGATTTATGGCTTGCCAATGTGCTTAGTAAAATAAATATATGTAAATGATTGTTCCGTAATTTCAACGTCAATATGTTGTGCCTTTTTAGTACAACGTAATAAGTGAATGTATTGAAATTTCTAATAAACAAATTGCAACTGCTCTCAGGCTGATCAAAATATGGATATATGTATGCACGAAGAGATTCCATTAATTTCAGTAAGGTAGCGCTAATGGTCAGGCTTTATTCAAAATGTAAGCAGCTTACACAGACTTTGCGATTGTAGAATTTACGTACTCTGCTTTTACTAAGCTTATGCGCTTGAGAGTACATGCGACTTATAACTATCAATAAAAGTTTCCCGCGAATTAAATATTAAATTTGTTTAATACTCTCTTTCATTTTTCACGATTTTAATAATTTTAATAATAATGATTTGATACATTAATGAATGAAGTTATTATGAAAATTATTGAAAAAGTATGTAATTAATTCGACAACTTGAAATTTGTGTCGTGTTGCTTAAAACAATTTATTTAACTCGTTTTAATTATCCCGAGTGAAAAATATAAAGCCGTTAGCGTGTTCCATTATTTGCTGCATCGATGACGTAGTGGTCTAAGCGTGCGATTGTAAATTGTAGACGCCCGGGGTTCGTTTTTTTGCGCTCCGCATAAAAGTATGTTTTATCTGCCTAAAGTACGTTATATATGCGTGTTTGCTTATTAATTTACGGTCTTAAATGTAAATGATACTCTAATATTGCCGCTGTATTCTGTCAGGAAAAAATATGCCACGGAATAAACATTAGACTCTCCTTTTTCGCTTTAAAAACGTTCAATGTTTGTTCACCATTTGGTTCGAAATTACCTGTCGTCGTAAACTTTATTCTTAAATTGAAAAACGTTCGACTGATTATAAACGATTATCATTAACACGAAATTCGATTTGTTTTAATAGTCGAGTTCAGGAAATTAAAAATGGAAATTTAATAGAGTTATTTCTAGTTGAACAACGATGATTTAAAAACCAAGTATAATGACTACAGTTGAAAATTTAACAAATTTATTATCCCTCGTGATTATTGATCAATGGCAATCGTACAATCAGAGACCATTTTCAAACAGTATCTGTCAAATCGAGTAAATTCAAGTATATTTTAAGCTGAATTCAAGTTGAAACACATACTAGAATGCAAGTCTTTTTTTTAGTGGTTTAACTTATAAAATGTACGTAAAATTTATTTCATATTTCTTAAAGCATACAATATTTATATTTAATTCCACCTTCATCAAAATGGAATACAACAAAAACGACACTATCTATATTACGATTCATCGCCACACCGAAAAACTAATTGACAAAAGAATTTCAAATTGAACACAATACCTACTTAGTACTCACGAGGTATACCGTTTACTAAAACTCAGACAATTCACTCGTCGCGATAACGAGTGTCATGCTTTGGAAGAAGAAACGAAAAAAAAAAAAATCTGCGCCGTCCGATCCGGATGTTAAGAACGTTTTTAAGGTGTCGGAATCGGAACTCAATTCCGTTTTATCGGCGTCGTTTTAGCACACAAATCACGTAGTCCGGTCGTGGCGCAAAGCTAGACGAATGGCAGGAAATCAGGCACGGGGTGGCGTGTGCGTCAAGAGGCGCGAACTCGTGGATATATTCGATTTTACACGGCAGTTAAAGACGACCCGAAAGACAACTTCCCGACGCGATGGATAAATCACCGGCGTAATTAAAGATGCGGCCGAGATAAGGCGCGCGATACTGGCCGGTGAAGGATGAGAAAACGTACGAAGGAGTAGCTATTTCCGCAACCACCTACGATTGGATGGCAGCAACCACGTCACTTGCGCACACTCACCCGAAATGACGGGCATTTGCATAACAAGGCCGTATTTCGCAACGTTTTAATAAAGCTCGGAGTAATTTCGAAAGCACTGCCTCCCTGGGGAGTCATCGAAGCGCCGGCAAAAATTGAAAGCCCGTTGACTTTTCGCAAATAGATTTGCGCTCGGGCTCGCCGGCAAAATTAATTAATTCGCCTTCGATGCCTTGTTGTCGGGCATTTTTCCGGCGAAAACTTGTTGCGGAGATTGCATCGCGATAGAACGTTTGCCCCCTCTGTACGTTCTTTGTGTATTCTCGAGATAACGCGTCGGAATAATCGCGGGAAGAGTAACGTTTCAATGCGCGCTTTTGCACGGAATCGTGTAAGCTGCGCGAATTAATCAACAGTTCTATGCCGCGGCTAGAAAGTGTATAAACATTCAGACATGATGCCGCCCATTCGTCAGCGTTCTGAATTTCGTAGAATTTTCTCTTTCAGGTCGTGCTCTGTTAAAATTGCTGCGTTGATTCGGAGTTAGTGGTGTAAAATATTTACTTATTTTAAAGTTCGATCAAGAAAATTGCCTTTCAAGTGGAATAAAAGGTTTAACATATCGAGATGAATAGTGAAAATGATACCTTAAGGTGCGTAACATCAATATTTTAAATTTAATCCTCTTTTTAATTTTATTTTCTAATTTAGATCAAACTGTCGTAGAAAATATCTTTTGGGCCGAAATCGTTTACACCTTACAACGAATGGCTCTTCTCCACTTATTTTTATCAGTGTAAACACAAACAACGGAGTTTCGATTCTTCGCCACGTTTGGCAATGCATTACTTTTGCATCGCTTTTCGCTCGTCATTTGTTTGTGTTATAGTGGTTTTAGGGGAGAAGGGAGGGGGGTGTGGATTTTTTGTATCTCGCGGCATACATCAGTCGGGGCTATTAGAAGCAGTTGGTACGATTTCGGTATTTTACGTCCCGATGTATTTATGTGCCACGCTACAACTATCCGTTTCGGCTGTCGCGTCTGAATGGGCTGGCGTTCGAGGTTCTGCAACTCCTCCGGCTTTGAGGGAACAATTTATTGTGCCGATCGTGGCGTCCGCCTCTGCGAGCATCGATCCTTACCGAATTCAACGACTCCATCTCGTAACGCCAAATTTTATAGGAGGTACTTTCCGCCGTTGAACGCGAATCTCGGATCGATCTTATTTATCGCGCTTTTATTCAATCGGACTTTCGCGGTCGCTACGATGGCTGCGAAGCTGGCCGTTCTCGCCAGATTAGACTGCCAAACTGCTTATTGTATTCAAATTTGTCGGGTAATTTATTTAAAAAATTTAACAAGTTGACAAGACTTTTTTGCGGAGTTATTCAACAATTTTTGACATTTCGATCAAAGTGAAATTATAAATAAATAGAAAACAAAATATCATAATATATTTTTCTTTTTTATTTCTGGAATGAATAAATAGATAGATTCAACTTATCAACGTTTACTATTGATAACAAAATTAAACAAGACAATTTTTTAATTGATAAACAAATCTTATAAAAGTATTTACATTTAAATAACCAAGTTGCGTCTTCATCAAGTTACAACAATTTACAAAGGCAATAGCATAAACTTCAATAAGACACGCAAATATAGATCTTGATTGTCTATAAGGTAGTTAAACTTATTTTTCACCGCATTAAAATCACTTGAATTTAATCAACTGCCGAGTTCATAGTAATATCAGATCCAAGCAAAGTTTCGTTTGCAGACGCGGTGCTTAAGATGTCTCGAGTCTCGGAAGATGTCATCGTAACTAACTTCAAACACGCCGAAAACAAAGTACGATAATAAGTCGAACTCGGTGATCCGTCGAGCGCGGATCCCAACGATTGTCACTTCCCTTTCGTCAATTATTCCTCTTTTTCGCCGACTCAATTTCGATACGCGGCGAGGAGAAAAGTTACGGCGACAAAAGCGAGCGCGCGAATTGCCGGCGAGCAATAAATATTTTAAAACATCCTCAACGTCGGATTGCGACCAAGTTGGCGCAAAGTTAACGCCGCTTGTTCCAAGCGACGTTTATCATCCTTGTCATTGACGGAGCGGGCATTCTTCTTCGATTCACGCGACCGTTGGACAAATATTTATTTTACACTAAAACACGTGTTCCGGTGCATTGCGAGCAGTGTGACGTCACCGCGGCGAAAGAAAAGCGCGTGCCCCGAGCTGGGGATTCGGCAGAAGGCAAAAGAAAACAAGAGTTTAGCGCGAGTTATTTGGTGGAGAAAGCGGGCCACCCTCGGGTCTCTCGAGTATTTTTCTTGGGCCGCGAGGACGCGTAATCCAGGCTATCGCTTTACAATGCTGAGTTGTGACCCATGTTGGCAGTCGGACTTAAGTATCCGAGGGAGGGAGGCTCGACGTTGAGACGAAGACCCGGAGAAAAGGATAATATTGACTCGGTAATGCCTTGTTCTGCACGCTGCGTGTACAACTTCGCGGCACGACTTGTGTACACGTCTTTATGTTTTGCCACTGACCGCGCTCAAGGCGCAAGTTTACCCTGCAAAGTGCTTCATTGTTTGGTGGCGGGGGAAATTCAATTACTTGATTCGCAGACTGCGAAGAGACGATCAATTGCCAAACCAATGTTTATGGCGAAAAAAGAAATGATAATATTAAAAAAAAGCCAGCGGCTATTGTCGTTCGCGAAAGTCATAATATTTACATCACATAGTCGGATATGTGAGTCACTTCTTTCGAGAGGAAATGATAAAGTGGTGAATATGTCATTTATTCATGCAGAATGCAAAAAGTTTTAAGAAGCTAAAAAATACAGAAAAAATATTATATATATAAGGAGACATATAAATTACTTTTGTTTTGAATTGTTATCGCGGTAATTATTCTCCATTTTACTCCACGAAGAAGTATTATAATTTGAACGAAATTTGAATCGATTCTAAACTACTATGAAGTTACATATGACTGAACTAAGTAGTGAATTAGGTCAACAGTATGAACATTGAATGAATGTTGGAAGCACTGATTGAAAGCCTTCCCTTATCACACATAATTTTTCAAGAATATAAATTTACGATTAATCAAATGCAACATAACTGAACATTCGATATTTAATGATATTAGTCTCAGCTGAATGAATAATGTCCAAATCATTATACCAAATGCATAGAAATATTCTATTTACAGGAAACCTACTTTGTTAATTCACATAACAGACCTCGTCGCGTTTGGTCCGATCGCGTTTTCAATGACTTTTAACGCTATGTCGTAAAGTTCGATTTTCAACAGAAGAAGCCAACGAAACGACTATTTCGACGATAAACTTCACGGTAATTTAAAACGTAAGCACTATTTATAACAACGAGCGATCGAGTTGCGATGAAGAAAAATGACGACGAGACATAGCGGCGAATCTTTTATCGACGTGTATAGCGGTAAACACCTGCACAGGCGCGCGACGAAAATTTATTATCGACGGAACAGATAGAATTTCTTTTATCCGTGTCGTCGGCTCGTCCTCGATCGACGAGAGTGGCCGAGCGACGTCCTCTCAATCATCATTACATTAGCAGTAATGACGCATTAGCATCCATCAATTGGCTGTCGTCGATGCTTGTTCAACGTACGTCGGGGAGTTGATCGCGAGAGGATGCTGATCGACCGGAAGCGCTTGAAACAATCACGCATCGGCTTCCGCGAGCCTGCAACGTGACTGTCATCTCAAGCCGCGACTGTATGACGTTGTCCCTCTCGCTTTTTCAATTCGTCCGTCTCCGTCTTGCTCTTGTCATCCGGTAACCAGGCCATCTCTTGAGACATTCGGTATCTCGAGGGAATCGGCGATCGAATGACGAACGTTTATTCCAATCCGATGACAAAAAGTGAATGGAAGTCGTAGTTAATTATTTGCTTGCAAACGAGGGGAATTTACGTGAGGAGAAGGAACGTTGAAGGGAAGAAACGTTTCGCTGTAGAACAATTTTCGCGTTTTTTCTACTTGGTTAATGGAGATTTAATTGCGTTAATTATGATTTTTAAATATTTTTTTCTCGAGGGATAAAAGTAGTATAGATTGTATCATTTGCTGATTATGAAAAGTGGTTCTTGGTAAAATACAATGTTATTTATAATCCAGAAGAATGCTTGGATAACTGAATTTACTCGAATTTAAGTTGATTAAACAATATTCAAATTTAAGTAGCTCTCTCAATATTGAATATAAATTACAAAAATTAGTATAAAGCAAAATTTATTTAAATTCACTACCAATTTCTCAGTTGTTCAAGGTACATTTCCCTTTCAATGTATTTCATAAAATCATTTTGTAATGAAAATACCTCTTATAAAAAATAATTGGCTGAATAACGTATATATCATATTGACACAGACTATTTACACTCAATCCAGTATTATTCAAATTAATTGTAATCTTTTCTGAGTAATAATTTGTTTGGAACAGAATTTATTACAAATTGCATCGTGAAATAACTGAAACACAAACTGTCATTCGAAAATATATTTCACGTAAATTTAAATAAATGAACATTGAAATGGTTAATAAAAGCACTACTGCTCATACTAGCCGTTATAAACGGAATCATGAAAAATATTTCCCTTTCATTTCCTCCTTTTTTCAGTTGGTTAAAAAAGTAACCCGAACTGATGTACACGCGGCACTTATGATGTTGATCTAAAGTATTCATTTACAATTATTCGAAAACTGTTAACTAAACTTTGTCTCGCGTGGGCAAATATTTCTCTGTTTTCGTCAACAGCTCTTGACAACGCGACGTTTGTAACTATTTGTTGGCGACCGTTGCGCGTCCTCCCCGGCTATACATATATATGTAACAACGCGCACGTACATTCATGCAGCGAGGTTTCGTTCACCCTGCTGGATGCGAAACGCTCGATGCATGACGAGTAATTTGTAGCCTCGGCCAGCGGACGGACTGCTGACTTTGATCTGTGACCGAGGATCGATGCCCAATATTATAACCTATCTCGCGTCACTCGTCCAACTCGCAGGATAAATAGTAGACTTGTCAATGTCTGTCTTAAAATTGGACCCCATGTATCAGAGGCACGAGCACCGTGGCGCTCGTTCAAATTATCCGTATGTTAACGAATCAGTGAATTACGATATTGTGTATAGAAAATACGCTGGAAAATCGATTCCGCGAAATTTATGGGACAGTCGTGAAAAATAGGCCAAGTATTTTACATTTTTCGATATATTTGCATTGTAAAGCAATGTTGCGTGTTAAATCACGAGTTTTACGATGTGCATCACAATTTTTATAAACATTTAATAATTTTTACGAACTTGGTTGCTCTGCGTACTCGCGATAAATGTCCATTTGAAATTGATTAGTGTTGTAAAAAATTTATGACAACTTCATTGAACGAAAAGTGTCGCTGAATTATTCTAAGAACTGATGCCCTATTAATCTAACATACATTATTCTGAGACAAAAACGTTGAATTAAGTAGAAATGAAAATTTAAACAAGTTTCGCAGTAAAAATCAAAATTTCTTTAATACAAATTTGTATGTTTTTTTCTTCGAGGAGGTAGAATAAACATAGAAAATAGTCAAAAGATCAATAGAGTTTTATATACTTGTATTATATTCCGCTAAGTACGCGGTTCTACCACCCAGGAAGCGAAGACGCCCGCCTACATTATTAACTATTTCTCATGTATACTAAGCGCCGCATTATTATTCAAAATACCGATCCAATACATCGTCAAACATTAATAAGGTACAATTCAATCGCTCGTAGCAACACTTATTATTCAACCTCCAAAAACATTTTGACGAAAACATGTTAACACGCGGCACAAAGAAAATTCTTGTGCATTATTCATCGGCCCGCTAATACCTCAAGAATTTCAATTTCATCCATTTCCCTGCCTCGAGAACGGAGCACTTAACCCGCAGGTCGAATAAGTGGCAAAACGCCGACTTACTTGACACGTTCAAATTGCTTGTTAATTTATGCTACTTTTCATCGCGTGCGTTGTTCATCGTCAAACGTGCCCGGTATTTCTCACGAGTTTTCGTCTTCCTATCCCCCCCCCCCCAACCCCACTTTCCCATCCCAATACGTTTCTCGCTGATGAATCCAAAGTCTTGTATCGCCTTCGAAAAGTACTTTCGACGGCGTTCGTATCGCGACCAATCGTCGTCTCTGGCACATGCTCTAGTTTTAAACCGCAACAGAAGTGGCCTAATTTTTAAAAGAGCGAAAACTGGTTGCTTGCGGTACAAACAAAAAATGACGCAAGTATTACACGGCAAATTCAATTACGAATTTTGTCACCGCGATTCCGCCGTGCAATTTGCTGATGCGCCAAGTATGATGCTGGAATCTGCTGAAAAATATAGTGGCGGAAGTTGTGATAATGGAAGTTTCAATTAAATTGTGTTGTAAAAACTTTACGAGTTATAATATAAGGTGACAGGCAGACAATGTTTACTTAAGCTCGTGAAACTTCGAGTTAGCATAATCAGTATTTTGATTATCATAACCAAACAATTTTATTATTTTTTATGCAATTTATTTTATTATTAAAGTGGGAGCACTTTTAGTAAAAGTATTTCAAAGCGAGAAGAAAAGCTGGAAAACATTTACAGGGTATATAGGACATTTGAAACGAAAAGTCGGATATCTTAATCTTATCGAAAAACGGCGCGATTCATCGGAGCAAGTGCACAATTTTCTAACAAGTCAAGTATAATCGCGGTTCCGAATTGGAACACCTGTTTTCCGCCTATTATTCCAACCAAATATTTACACAGAGCACGCTATCCTCAGTTGAGGGTGTATTTTCGTTCGCATTCAAAATTTTTGATTATTGCCTGCCTTATTAAATCGCGTAATTATTCGTAAAAGTATGCTAAGAACGTTAATAAAAAAGAGGAGAATAATGCAGCCTCGGCATAATGAATCGACGCGCTTGTAATTTATTCATTGACGTTCTGCATATTTCTTTTCTTTTTTTTCTTTTTTTTTTTTTTTTCTACTGAAAATAATCAAAGTTGTGATGTATGGAAAATTTGAATGGCTGCTTGGCATAAAATTGCTCGTAAAAAATAACACATCGAAATGGTTCACTGTTACAATTTAACAACGTGCAACGTTTCACATCGAGTTTACGTGGATCGTTCCAAGCACTAATTCGGGAATATAAGAAAGTTCGAGATGGCTGGTAACCTAGTGGAATCCCCATGGGACATAAACACGAGTGCCAGCGGAAGGGTTAGTAGACTGACGCTTAATTAAATAAAACACCCCCGATCCTCATTTCCCTGCGTCAGGGACTTGTGCACGTTAAGCCAAGGGATGCTTCTCAACTCGGAAGTTAGGTACCTCGTTTATTCCGCCACCTATGTCTAGTCGTGAGATCCTCCAAGAATATTTATTGTTTTATGGCCGAGTTGACTCTGCAGGAATATATAAACGATAAAAATCCGGCCAGATTGCAATAATCGAATGTAAAATTTTCTTGGACACTACTTTACCGACTGATGTTTCTGAGTTGATGGTGTTATTACATAATAACTCAAGAATTGAAGTAATTAGATTTTAAGCTGAATAATTGAATTTAATTGAACTGTAGTTCCTTAAAACAATTGTACATTTATCAAATATATATATTTAAAATAATTATACAAAAATTTTCTGTTTGAAAAGAAAACTGCAATTTTAACAGTACGTGAGTTTGTTAAATTTTACGTAAACATTCATATCTCTTTAAATTAAATGTTTATTATCTACAATTGTATTATCTCCTTGCAAAATGAAACTAAAATGTTCAATCAATTATGCTAACCAAAGTCAATTCTAAAATCAACATGCGACGAATAAGTGCTCATCAACTCAGTCATTCTGAAGATACTGTAATTGAAAGACACGCTTAATCCATTAGAAGCAAGCGTTTCATTTTATGGATCTAAGATAAAACGCTGTCTATTTCACTCCAGTGTCAAACGAAGATATAACCGTTTATGTAACTCAAGTCTCTACAGACTTGATTAGTAAGTTTTATTTTGCATTTTTGTCAGTTATACATTACAGAATGATGAAACATTTCTAATGGATAATTATATTGCTTAAATCCGAAACATTCTTTTTAAAAGTCGTACTCAAGATTATAAATTTTAAGCTTCCGAAAAATACTTGCAAAATCAAATTTTAATTAGCAGACTTAAGACTAGACAAATCGCGCAATCTTTGTTCTGAGAGATATTCGCAACTTACGGAACGTTAAACTGTGACCTCATTTAGCTAAACTGCAACTGAAAATTCGCCGTTGAAAAACGTTCAAAATTGAGAGGCACTTCGAAATGGGCCGAACAGGCGCATGAGCTGTTATACGTGATGCAATTTTACGTTCTCATGCAGACGTCCTTGTTCGCAAAACTCTCCGCCCTGGTTATTAGAGAACAAGTGCACGTACACATCCGATAAAGTAAGATAACAACAATAAGAAGACGTTCGGATTTCTCGAGCTTGTACGCTGTATGTAATTCGCCGTAGCGAATGTATGTAATACATGGCGCTTATGCTGCTTTGGTATTTTGACAAGGAAACTTGAGCATCGCTGCTGCTCATTTATTACAGACAATTCGCGTAGGCAAGACAGTACAATTTGCAGGCGCAGCGCTTATGTTCTGTGTTAACCTAATGTACACTACTCGCGACCTGACTTAGAACTTAATACCAACGCCAACTGTAACAGTGACACCAGATTTTCATGACTACCCGGCCAACTTTATAGCCACTGCTCGTATCAATTGCGAAAGCGCTCGCAACAAATCGAACCTTGTCTTCCAATCGTAGCTGTCTAATCGTCGCAAACTGGATTAGTCGATTATAAAACTACACCTTGCTTTTCGCACGTTGCTTCGATCGACTGTCTCGGCTCATTGTCGAGGTGGGAAAGCAGGAGGAGGGCGTGATAAATGATGGATTCAATTAAAACTTTTTACGAGGATGAGGATTTATGAAAGTTCAAACGTAGCATTAAAAATGGCCACTTGAATGTCCTTAGTATTTATCAAACAAAGCGCTCCGTTCAGAATGAGTAATCGTGTTCCTAATGAAACAAGCTTTGCAATTAGAAAGTTACGTTATTAAACAGTTTTCGCAAAAAGGTCAGGCCCATAAATAATAAGTCATTTTCCCGAATTATTAATTACGCGTGCGCGATTATAAACAAGAAACATCGGAACTGCTTAGTCGCCGTGTAACGTTGTACACGCGCGCTTTTTTTTTCCTTCTTTCTTTCTACTGATTGATGGCAATATACCACGTTGGCGAGAACCACGGCTGAAAGTGAAATTCACTCCCAATCTCGGCGGAGATGAATCACGTCTTAGGCATTCACAGACGCAGACGCATTTCTCATGGCATTGACAACGGTATCTTATTACTGATTGTCGAGAATTAATTATCCGCTGGTTTTCACGACTGTAAGCATTTTGAGCCACGTAATGCCATGGATGTTCATTGATTTTGGCGGGCGCCCTGATAACCGCTGAAACAGCGAGTTTTAATTGTCAGGTAGATTTTCGTTTGTCAAGTGTATTAATCGAGAGAACAACTTCATAAATCGTACTATTATTATTCTTCTTCTTCTTTTTTTATCGCAACTTCTCTGCTGAACAAAATAACACTGTACATGATACAATTAATATTTTATGATACAATTAATATATATTTAATTCAACCATATTTTACATTTAAACTTGATCCACGTTATATTTGTTTCTGTATTGTTTAATAAAAAAAATTTCTACACCTAAAGGAAACGCTTTCACTGAATCATTCATTCAATCGAAATGTTCTGGAATCCCAACTGCGACTATTTCTCACGATGTATTCTAAATTAACCCATAAAAACAATGTCATTATTCGATTGTGTAACTCACCTACCGCAATAAATATTGAATCACATGGGAGCCGTTGGAGCGAGCGCTCGCGATTATACGGAAAGCATACGATCCCTCGTGCGCGTCGCTACTTAACATGTTCCTCATCTTGTACCGTAACTCTCGGCCGAGACGAGCGCGGCGACGACGTCGAAGTAAAAATCAATCGAAGGTTAGACCTCCGCTCGGCCGGACTGAAAATCAATGAATAAAGTGTATCTCGTTAGTGGCGCGCGTCAAGTGTATCTGCTGGACGGAATAACGTAATATGTATGAACTGTAAGCAATCTGTAATAACATTAAGCGCGAGCTACGCCCACCCACCGGTAAACTTGCTTCGACATTTACATTATTTCGTGCTGCTTTAGAAAGGATGCTTTACGGTGAGTGGATCATGATGCAGAAAAACTATTTTAACCAATTTTACAAAGAAAAATTTCGCGGACGAAAATAAAAAAAAAGTTTGAAATAAAGTAAACTACATTTATGAAGAGAAAGGCATGCTTTATGTTACAATTTTTCGCAAGAAATTGAATAAGTAAACAATAATTTTATTCTTAATTTTTTTAACCATGAATTCGTTTATAAAAAAAGTATTGAAAACTTCCAGTACTTTTTGTATTTGTTCAGACGTCATATGATATATTCAAATTACTAAAAAGGTGTAGTAATTTCTAAAACTCGCCTACTTTTTTTCTCGTTGTATTTTACAACGTCGTAGAAAATGGACGTTATACCTTCGTTAGGGGGGCAGACGCGAGGTAATGGCCTATCGATCACGCAGACCATGTCGATCCGGGCAATGTAGCAAAGTTCCGGCGCCAATTTTATCGCACGGCCGATAATTACACGCAGCGAGAAAAAAAAGAAGTCAAAGATATTTGTCGCTTCTGTCATTGTGTCGCTTTACGGCACTTTATGGTCTCAAAGATTATCTGATGGCGAATCAAATCACGAGTAATATATGACACCGTTGAAATTGCTTCGGTTAACTGCATTCCCCGATATAATTACATAATCCGCCAATTCCGGACCATGAAATGCGCGCTTATTTATTATGTATAATCGTCGAAACGAGGAAGAACGATTTCGCGAATCGTCTAGTCGAGCTTCGGTACATATTGGAAAATAATTTTATCGAAGTTTTTCCGTTTCGCTGTGTAAACATGACATCTTCGTATAAAAAAAAAAAAAAAAAAAAAAAAAAAAAAAAATATAAAAAAAAAAAACACCACCGAAATAAAACAAAATATGAAAATAATAAGTGGTAAATCAATAGAAAAAAACATAGAAATTAAAATAAGACAAGAAACTGTGTGATTATGCAACGATACAGATACTACGATGCACAAAGTATAGAACGAGGTCGTATAGCGGAGTTGCGAGAGCAAGAGAGTGCGAGTATACAGCAGA